>CAWUFW010020415.1:0-152087 GCA_963921515.1 Calotriton arnoldi | reverse complement strand
TTTGTAGTTGTGTGTGCTTGGCAATGGGACTGTGTGCTGTGCACATGTGGCATGGGACGGATTGGCCATGCCGATGGGTGTGTTGCTGTGCCCCTACTCATTGTGACTCTGGTGTATGCGGGCTCCTGGCCCATCCTGGGTCTGGTTTGTACTTTGCTTTTGGGGTTCATATGGAACGCTTAGAAACGCATATGGCAACATGGGGGCCATGCCCCAGATTCGCATTTGGGAGGGAAGATGCTTTTGGGGTTCAAATGGAACGCTTAGGAACGCATATGGCAACATGGGGGCCATGCCCCAGATTCGCATTTGGGAGGGGATATGCTTTTGGGGTACATGCTGTAAGCCATGGGTGCCGAACGTGACATGTGTTGTGGCAGCATGACAGTGCATGGTTTGAGGTGTGTGCTTGACATGGCCTGCATATTTGCTGTCTGTTGTGATTACTGGACATGGCATTGGACGCATCGTTATGGGTGAGTGATGGTTGTGTGTGTAAGCCAACGTATTGCAGTTGTCCCATCTCCTTGGTGTGCGTGCTGCCCTGTGCCATGTGCATCACTGCAGTGCTCGGGGGGGGTGTGGCCCATGTTGTGTGTTGTTGCTCACAGTGTGTCGTGCGCTTCATTGACTTCTGGCACATGGTTGGTCATGGGCATGTATCTTAGCGTGACTGCTGTATGTGTGGCAGCTGTGCGGATGACATGCCTTTCATGAGACTGGGGCTGACGGATGGGATGGATGGTATGTTGTATGTGCATGGTGTGTCTGTGTGTTTGATGGGTTCAGTGGTGTTCGTGTGCATTTCTGTTGTTCCGCTCTGTTGCGTCTAGTGTTGTTTGTCTTACATAGGCGTAGTTGTGTGGTGTGTGGTTGACAGGCAGTAGGGGCTACATGGACAGGACTTCAATGGTGTTTCGGTTGTGTGTGATGAGTTGCACAGTGGCTGCCGTGTGGTACTATTTTCGGTGTGGCTTGTGTATGCAGACGTGGCTCCTTGGGTGTTGCTATGTCTGTGATGGGTCATGTGGGGTGTGAGTCTGTTGTTCATGTCCGTGTGCACATTGTTCACTTGTTCGTGATGGTGGGCGGTGCTGCGTTTTCGTCTGCTACGTGACATGTCCCATGTGTTGGTCGTGTGCCGGTCCTCATACCTCCAGTAATCCAGCCCTGTCCAGTTTCCCACCTGCAGGTTGTTCGTGCGTGCACTGTACTGGATGCCACATGGCTCTAAGCGGGGGTGCTCCATGTTGCAGGTCTGTGGGGGTGGTGGGGTGTTGTGGGTCGTGGGGTGGCTGGACACCCACTGACACCGATTGCTGTGGACCGTGATGTCTGCCTTTCGGCTGTCGTTGTGCACTGAGGTGGCTGACACGTGGCTGTGGGGTGTGGGGGATGCTCCTCCTTGCTGTGCTGTGGGACTAGGGGCCTGGTGTGTGTTGTACTTGGGCTGTCCACCGTCCCACCCACTGCACTTTGTGTTCCTGCCACTTACCTGTTACTTGTCGGTTTGTGCAGCTGTGGCGGACACATGGGTGTGGTGGGTGCTCGTTGTGGCGCTTCTGGCATATTTGGGGACCTGTTGGTGGTTACGTGGCTGGCTGAATGTACACATGTCCCCACACATCTTACAGTTGTTCTGTTTGGGCTGTGTGTGGTGGTGTCTGTTGCATGTGTGTGTCGTGTATTGTGTGCTGGACATGGGGGTGTTTGTCCCTGGGAGCTGTGGCATGGTGGTAGTGCATGTGAGTACATAGCGGTGTGCTGGTATACATTAGTTTGTACTTACCAGCCTCCACTCCCCCTGCTAATCCGGCGAGGATCTCGGGATGTATGATGACTCGCACCTTCTCCTCCCACGCTTTGAAGGTCTTGAAGAGCGCGAGATTCCCTCCGCCAGTGACGGCAGCCAGCTCTCTGTTTTTGCCCTCCTTCTTCTTGACCAGGCTCTTGACGTCATTCCACCGTTTGTTAATTTCGACTCTGTTCCTGGGCAGGGTCCCGACTGCATTGACCTGGTCTACGATCCGGTTCCACATTCTGTTTCTGGTGGCTAGTGGTGTGTGTTGGACCATGTTCCCATAGATTTGTGGGTGCACCTTGATGATCTCGTCGACCATGACCGTCAGCTCAATGGGCGTGAACTTGGGCATTCTTTGTGGTGCCATGGTGTTTGTGGTGCTGGTGCGGTGTGTGTTGTGTAATGTGCAGGGGGTTTGTGGTGCCGGTGTTTGGTGGTGGTGGTGGTGGTGATGTGTGCGTTTCTGTGGTGTGCTGTTATCCTCGCTGTGTCACTGTGTCCTCTCCTCTCCTCTCTGGTTTGCAATGTTGCAAGGGGTTGTGGTCTGTGGGAGTGCTGCTTTTGTACTTACCTATGTGGGTGTGTCCTCATGGTCTGTTGTTTTCAGGTGTGTTGTGTCTGGGGTTCTGTCCTTTGTATTTTTTGTTTGTCCGGGGGTGTTTTCGGGATGTGTACTGTGCTTGTGTATTTGTGCGTGCCTTGCTGTGTGGACTTATTGGCCATGTTGTGTGCTATTGGTTTTGTGAGCGGATGGTTTCTGTGCAGGGACGTGGGCGCCATGGTTTCTGCCGTGTCGATTGGCATCGGCGTTGTTTGCGCTGGCGGGCGGTATATTTGTGGTTTTCCCGCGCTCATGGCGGTGCGATCGTAATTTCACGTGCGGTGTGTCGGCCGTGAGGGCGGGCGGTTTTGTGTTGTCGGGTGTGTTTCCGTCCGTGGCGGGCGGTTTGACTCCGACTCGGACGATGGCGGGCGGTGTTTTGTGTGATTTTTCCGCCGATGGCGGTTTTCGGTTTGTGTTATCGTAATGGCGTGGTCGGTGTTCAGACGGTGTATGCGGGCGGATTTTTGCCGCTTCCATGCCTGGCGGATTTATTTACGCCGGGTATCGTAATGGTCCCCATAGTTTGTTAAAATATCGACTTTTTAAATGTCATAAAATTAATGTAAAATTAATTAATTAATTAATATAATTAAGTAAAACATACTTAAAAATACTTAACCTTAAAATTAATAAATAATTAATGTAAGTTAAAAAAAAATAAACATGCATTTTTATTTTTTAATACATATATATTAACTTAATAATATTAAAAAATAATCAATATTTTAAGTGTTGGATAGCGGGAGGGTAAAATTGACTATTCCCACTCCAGTGAGTAAAACAGTAGGGAAAGCATTGGATAGCGGGAGGGTAAAAATTACTATTCCCACTCTAGTGAGTGCAACAGTAGGGAAAGTGTTGGATAGCGGGAGGGTAAAAATTAATATTCCCACACCAGTGAGTGCAACAGTAGGGAAAGCGTTGGATAGCGGGAGGGTAAAAATTACTATTCCCACTCCAGTGAGTGCAACAGTAGGGAAAGCGTTGGATAGCGGGTGGGTAAAAATGACTATTCCCACTCCAGTGAGTGCAACAGTAGGGAAAGCGTTGGATAGCGGGAGGGTAAAAATTACTATTCCCACTCCAGTGAGTGCAACAGTAGGGAAAGCGTTGGATAGAGGGAGGGTAAAAATTACTATTCCCACTCCAGTGAGTGCAACATGAGGGAAAGCATTGGATAGCGGGAGGGTAAAAATTACTATTCCCACTCCAGTGAGTGCAACAGTAGGGAAAGCGTTGGATAGCGGGAGGGTAAAAATTACTATTCCCACTCCAGTCAGTGCAACAGTAGGGAAAGCGTTGGATAGCGGGTAGGTAAAAATTACTATTCCCACTCCAGTGAGTGCAACAGTAGGGAAAGCGTTGGATAGCGGGAGGGTAAAAATTACTATTCCCACTCCAGTGAGTGCAACAGTAAGAAAGTGTTGGATAGCGTAGGGGAATTATTTAATATACCCACTCCTGCAATATAATTAACATTAATTAACAATTAATTATTTTGAAAAAATTAATTTACCTCCCACCATTTTCCCCTATAAACATCACCTACAATATTGTAACATATTAATAAATTAACATAATTAATTAACAATTAATTAATTAACTAATTACAATTAACAATATAATTAATTAACATATTTACAAAATAATTGTTAATAATTAATAAAAAAAATACACAATTAACATAATTACAAATTAATTATTAGTTAATCAATTAATAATTAATTAATAATAAATTAATTAACTTAATTAACAATTTAAATGATTAAATATTAATTTATTAAGTAATAAAATAATAAATTAATTAATTTCAATTAAATTACTTCCCACCCTATTCCCCTATAAACCCACAACCCACTACAGAATTAAATTACGCAAAAAAATTAACATATAATTAATTAATTCTAAATAATGCTAAAAATATATATTATAATTAAATTACTTCCCACCCTATTCCCCTATAAACCCACAACCCGCTACAGATTTAAATTACGCAAAAAGAAATTAACATATAATTAATTAATTCTAAATAATGCTAAAAATATATATTATAATTAAATTACTTCCCACACTATTCCCCTATAAACCCACAACCCGCTACAGAATTAAATTACAAAAAAATGAATTAACATAAAATTCATTACTTTTACAAAATTGAAACATACATTACAAAAATAATACATACTTTTAACACATATACTAACACTTAAAACACAAAAAAAAAATCAATATTACTAACTTCGATATTGTGGAACTCAATATTGCTTACCTGCATTTCGATATGCTGCACCACTATATTTTTGCAATTCGATATTCTGTCCATTCGATATCAAAAACTCGATATTCTGTCCAGTCGATATTATTTTTTCGATATTGTGAGTAGTTATCCCATTTTTTCACCAAGAGTCCTTTGTCTTTTTAAATCCATTACCAATAATCCACATTCCTTTTGGTAAATCCATAACCCGATTTTTACTTTTTTAATGTGCACATTTTTTAAAAATAATAAATCTGTGCAAACCTAAAAACAACGCACCCCAAAGAAATCACGAAAAAATTTTGTTTTACTGCAAAAAACGCAACAAAATCCAACGATGCAGTCCAATCTATTTCGAAAACAGTTCCATATCGATTCGAAGTTCCATAATCCATCGCCTGAAAATCCATCTCGAAAAAATGTAATTCACACATCCAAAATCCAAAAACCAAATATAAGTGGATGTAAAAATATCCAATCTTCTATTTTCCAAAATGGAAATCTTTTAAAAAAAATCATATTAAAAATACATCTAACCGTAATGACGATAAATCCTTCTTTTTTTTAAAAAAACCCGTCGCAAAAAGAAAAACATATATACATTTCGAAACACTTTTGTTTGTTAAAGTTTTGAATGTATATATTTTTAATAACGTTATTAAACAAAAATTGTTTCGAAAAACCGAGACCCGACATGGGCCTACTACTGCAACAACCTGTAATGGAGTGAAATAGTTGGTTAACACACAACAAAAGTACCTAAAACACATTTACTACATCTATCTACCTCCCTCCTCTCTCCTTACAATAAACATTAAACAAACATTACCACTACACTGTGGGGCCGATTCCGATCTCGGTCGGAGGCGCACCTAACGCCATTCGGTCGGGAAAAAAGCCATGCGAATGCCTGTTTCCCGACCGATCCGCACATTAATCCGAACGAACAAGTGCGATGCGCACAACAGCACAGATTCCGACCCAGTCGTACTCACCCAATCCAGGTCCCGTTCCCCGAACGAGCCGGATCCGTAAACGCAGAATCGAGTCGCCCGGAAGCCAAAATGCAGCCCCGTCCGGCCGGACAAGTACGATGCGCTTCCCGTACGCGCCGAACCCGTCGCTACGCACGGCACGTCAAAGCATCCGGGACAGGCGCACATAAGCTCCGATTCGCGCCACAAGACGATCCACGGCTACGAGACGAACACGCAAGCAACGAGGACGAGGCGAAGCAACGACAAAGACGAACGAGACGAACCAACCATGAATCCCATCGTTCCGATCCTACCAATATTCTACATCTACTACCGGAAAAGGCACGGACGCGTACGGCGCAGAAGGTAAGTCAGACACCAACCATAAAAACAAACAACACGTACCCGACATATCACACACACACAGAGGGATGCAGAAATTACTTACACCAGAAACAGCAGCACCATAGGGTCGGGATGCCCATCACCAATGCCACATATACACATAAGGGCCCGGATGCCTGTCACTACTACCACCTCTACCCAGGGGGGGCTGGATGCCTACCACTACTACCACCTCTACCCATGGGGGGCTGGATGCCTGTCACTACTACCACCTCTACCCATGGGGTGCTGGATGCCTACCACTACTACCACCTCTACCCATGGGGGGCTGGATGCCTGTCACTACTACCACCTCTACCCAGGGGATGCCAGATGCCTACCACTACTACCACCTCTACCCATGGGGGCTGGATGCCTGTCACTACTACCACCTCTACCCAGGGGTGCCAGATGCCTACCACTACTACCACCTCTACCCAGGGGTGCCAGATGCCTACCACTACTACCACCTCTACCCATGGGGGGCTGGATGCCTGTCACTACTACCACCTCTACCCAGGGGTGCCAGATGCCTACCACTACTACCACCTCTACCCAGGGGTGCCAGATGCCTACCACTACTACCACCTCTACCCAGGGGTGCCAGATGCCTACCACTACTACCACCTCTACCCATGGGGGGCTGGATGCCTGTCACTACTACCACCTCTACCCATGGGGGCTGGATGCCTGTCACTACTACCACCTCTACCCAGGGGGTGCCAGATGCCTACCACTACTACCACCTCTACCCAGGGGTGCCAGATGCCTACCACTACTACCACCTCTACCCAGGGGGTGCCAGATGCCTACCACTACTACCACCTCTACCCATGGGGGCTGGATGCCTGTCACTACTACCACCTCTACCCATGGGGTGCTGGATGCCTACCACTACTACCACCTCTACCCATGGGGGCTGGATGCCTGTCACTACTACCACCTCTACCCATGGGGTGCTGGATGCCTACCACTACTACCACCTCTACCCATGGGGGGCTGGATGCCTGTCACTACTACCACCTCTACCCAGGGGGTGCCAGATGCCTACCACTACTACCACCTCTACCCATGGGGGGCTGGATGCCTGTCACTACTACCACCTCTACCCAGGGGTGCCAGATGCCTACCTCTACTACCACCTCTACCCAGGGGTGCCAGATGCCTACCACTACTACCACCTCTACCCAGGGGGTGCCAGATGCCTACCACTACTACCACCTCTACCCATGGGGGCTGGATGCCTGTTACCACTACCACCTCTACCCATGGGGGGCTGGATGCCCATCACTACTACCACCTCTACCCAGGGGTGCCAGATGCCTACCACTACTACCACCTCTACCCAGGGGGTGCCAGATGCCTACCACTACTACCACCTCTACCCAGGGGTGCCAGATGCCTACCACTACTACCACCTCTACCCATGGGGGCTGGATGCCTGTCACTAATACCACCTCTACCCATGGGGTGCTGGATGCCTACCACTACTACCACCTCTACCCATGGGGGCTGGATGCCTGTCACTACTACCACCTCTACCCATGGGGTGCTGGATGCCTACCACTACTACCACCTCTACCCATGGGGGGCTGGATGCCTGTCACTACTACCACCTCTACCCAGGGGGTGCCAGATGCCTACCACTACTACCACCTCTACCCATGGGGGGCTGGATGCCTGTCACTACTACCACCTCTACCCAGGGGTGCCAGATGCCTACCACTACTACCACCTCTACCCAGGGGTGCCAGATGCCTACCACTATTACCACCTCTACCCATGGGGGCTGGATGCCTGTCACTACTACCACCTCTACCCAGGGGGTGCCAGATGCCTACCACTACTACCACCTCTACCCAGGGGGTGCCAGATGCCTACCACTACTACCACCTCTACCCATGGGGGGCTGGATGCCTGTCACTACTACCACCTCTACCCATGGGGGCTGGATGCCTGTCACTACTACCACCTCTACCCAGGGGGTGCCAGATGCCTACCACTACTACCACCTCTACCCGGGGGTGCCAGATGCCTACCACTACTACCACCTCTACCCAGGGGTGCCAGATGCCTACCACTAGTACCACCTCTACCCATGGGGGCTGGATGCCTGTCACTACTACCACCTCTACCCATGGGGTGCTGGATGCCTACCACTACTACCACCTCTACCCATGGGGGCTGGATGCCTGTCACTACAACCACCTCTACCCATGGGGTGCTGGATGCCTACCACTACTACCACCTCTACCCATGGGGGCTGGATGCCTGTCACTACTACCACCTCTACCCAGGGGTGCCAGATGCCTACCACTACTACCACCTCTACCCATGGGGGCTGGATGCCTGTCACTACTACCACCTCTACGCAGGGGGTGCCAGATGCCTACCACTACTACCACCTCTACCCAGGGGTGCCAGATGCCTACCACTACTACCACCTCTACCCATGGGGGCTGGATGCCTGTCACTACTACCACCTCTACCCAGGGGGTGCCAGATGCCTACCACTACTACCACCTCTACCCAGGGGTGCCAGATGCCTACCACTACTACCACCTCTACCCATGGGGGGCTGGATGCCTGTCACTACTACCACCTCTACCCATGGGGGCTGGATGCCTGTCACTACTACCACCTCTACCCAGGGGGTGCCAGATGCCTACCACTACTACCACCTCTACCCAGGGGGTGCCAGATGCCTACCACTACTACCACCTCTACCCAGGGGGTGCCAGATGCCTACCACTACTACCACCTCTACCCATGGGGGGCTGGATGCCTGTCACTACTACCACCTCTACCCATGGGGTGCTGGATGCCTACCACTACTACCACCTCTACCCATGGGGGGCTGGATGCCTCTCACTACTACCACCTCTACCCATGGGGTGCTGGATGCCTACCACTACTACCACCTCTACCCATGGGGGGCTGGATGCCTGTCACTACTACCACCTCTACCCATGGGGTGCTGGATGCCTACCACTACTACCACCCCCACTCACAGGATGGCCAATACATGACACCACAAGCACACACCAACATAAAGAATGCAACATAAAGACATCCCCCCAACACCATGACAAGCGTGTGTAGACTGTGTCAAATGCCTACAACACTGAACATGACTTTGAACCTACAATGTGACCCCCTATCACATGTGCCACACATAAATGTGTGTGGCCCCCACAATGCAAGCAGGCCATGACCATTGTGGAAATGGGGTCCAAACCCCCATCATCACAGTGCCCAAAATGTAAGTGTGGGGTCCATAGCTGAAGCACATTTTGACCATTGTGGAAATGGGGTCCATACCCCCATCATCACAGTGCCCAAAATGTAAGTGTGGGGTCCATAGCTGAAGCACATTTTGACCATTGTGGAAATGGGGTCCAAACCCCCATCATCACAGTGCCCAAAATGTAAGTGTGGGGTCCATAGCTGAAGCACATTTTGACCATTGTGGAAATGGGGTCCAAACCCCCATCATCACAGTGCCCAAAATGTAAGTGTGGGGTCCATAGCTGAAGCACATTTTGAACATTGTGGAAATGGGGTCCAAACCCCCATCATCACAGTGCCCAAAATGTAAGTGTGGGGTCCATAGCTGAAGCACATTTTGACCATTGTGGAAATGGGGTCCAAACCCCCATCATCACAGTGCCCAAAATGTAAGTGTGGGGTCCATAGCTGAAGCACATTTTGACCATTGTGGAAATGGGGTCCAAACCCCCATCATCACAGTGCCCAAAATGTAAGTGTGGGGTCCATAGCTGAAGCACATTTTGAACATTGTGGAAATGGGGTCCAAACCCCCATCATCACAGTGACCAAAATGTAAGTGTTGACAAAGAAAAAGCTGCAACTGCCAAACTGCATGGATGATTCCTGGTCACAGAACAACAAACACATCAGTGGCAAAGTAGTGCTTGTGTCCCATAGCAACATAGATTGGGGGAGGCAAACAGTGCAGAGCAAATAAGACATACCTTTGGCCATGTGCAGACAAACATCACCCATGGGGGCTGACACAGTCAACATTCATCAATGACACAATGACAGAAGTGACCATCTGAATGCAGACCCACATATTTGCACCAATGGGCACACAAATTCAGATACCCTGTGGAGACTGTAGATGTGAGGTGAACAGATACCATACCAGCAATGGGACACACAAACAATGATCATAGTGCTGACTGATGACCTAGGAGTCCCAGGGACAGCAGGGCAAACACACCAAACAACATACAGCCAATGGCACACTAAAGATATGCCAATGCAGTGGTGCAGATGCACAAACACAAACAGGCAGACCCACACTGCACATCAAACACAACAGGTGAGGGGGGGTACCAGTGTCCCCAGGCAACCACACAACACATGAGGAGGCCTGAATACCAATGACACAGACGTGCATACAGTGCCACACAAAGGTAACTCATGGATCCAAATCCCCCATGTGGGCAATCAGGCATTGTCAGATGAGAGGGAGCACAAATCACACATGTCACACAAGCATGTAGGAACAGCAACTGACACAGCAAGACACATAGACACCACAGCACTACCCCCAGGGCCCCCACAATGTGGTGACCCTGGCCTGCATTACAATCCCACTGTGATGACAAAGCTAGATGTCGTTCACACTGTGAACCACAGTCATGTGTCCTGAGCAACAAACTACCATCACACCTACACAAGCACAAATCAATCAGCACGGCCAGTAAGCCAAGGCCAACATGGAGGCAGGGGTCTAGCCGGGCAACAACTCTCATCTGCACACACAACACCACACACCTCGACCTCCAACAATGTGCAGCAGTGAAGCTCACATGCACTGGTGACATTGCACATGCACCCATGACAATCCCAGGGGGGGTGGTGGGAACCAAGGGGCAGAAACACATCACGCATGGCCACTCAACCAGACTCCTGAATGTCTGACACACTGCACACTACGCTGTACATGGACATGACGGCAATACCACACCAACCAATGGGATCCCAGCCACAGTCACACACCAATGAAGAAGCCAAGGTCACCCACAAAGAACACACATAGACAACTACCAACATTGCAGCCCTGACCCTGAGGAGTGCCAGCAGTCACACACACAACGTGTCACAACCAATGAAAGCTAACACAAACCGGAAATCACATGACAGGTGTAAACAACAAGTGCCAAGGGGAATCCTGACTGTGACCCATCTGCGTCTGCCCACCAACTCAGCCCTGACAGCAAACACACCTATGGGTGACACCCTGATGACCAGTAATGTGCCATGCACCCACATCACTGAGAACCCAGGGAGAAGACTTTGAGGGAACATTGCTCAACTCAGCAGGCATCACAAACAGGAACATCACTAGGGATCCTAGCATGCACAGCAACATGGAAGTGAACACACAGACATGCTCATACAACACACACCTTGTGCGCAGGCGATGTCACAGGAGTACACACTGCCATGAGGGGACTCCACTCCTGTGTGAGGAAAGCTGTGCCATATGTCGCATCAGTAGGGCTCCATCATGTCAGCAGAACACTTGGTCACACAGTCAACAATTAGCACCAAATGAAGGCTCCCCTCACATCAGCCTGGTCATGGGAGTGTCAACGAAATCATCAGCACAGATCCAACACACATGTATAGCAAGTTGCACTGACAACACAGATGAGTTCTACCCCATTGATGCCCAAACCTGCATGTCCAGTGGAGATGGCCACACGGTCAGGGAAGTAGACTAATTGAACAATGGCAAACACAACAGATGTGCAGCGGTGGAACCCACAGATGTGACATTGCTAATGTAATTAGGGAATCCCATTGCCAAATATTGAAAACATGACACCCTCAGATGCTGCTAAGGATGACATGGATACACCACAGGATAGGACACTGTCCCCCTGGACCACATGGGTTCCTGCACAGTAACACTTCATTGTCATGAGACCAAATATCACCATCACTGCAGCAAGGGCATGGTTAGCATCATCAACATCATGTACATCAGAAGCAAAAGCACTAGAGAACTGAAAGTTGCTTTATTCAGCATATGTGGCATCAAAAGTAGAAGTCAGGTCGAAAATAAACAAAGACCAATGGCCAGTCCATCATTAAAGTCAAAAGTGGGTGACACTGGCAGATGCCACCCTACGCATGCCTGCACTGACAAAATCCAGGGACAATCCCCTAGGAGGGGCATACAGGGGGCAGGCCAGGCACCGCAGGGACAGGATCAGGGCTCACCAGGAGGAGGCAGGGAAGGGGTGGTGGGTGCTGGAGAGCCACTGACAACTGCAGTGGAGGTGTCTGACATGGTGTGTGCCGGCACAACTGGGGGGCATGACTCAGATGTAGTGGGTGCCGGCACGACTGCAGTGGACCCTGCAGATGGAGTGGACAGCTTCGCCACTGCAGTGCCCAAGTCAGACAGGGTGGTAGTGGACTCCACTGCAGTGCCTACCTCCAGGGGAGGAGAATGGGGATCAGGTAAGGTGGGCAGGACAGAGGGGAGGACACCCTCACCACATCAGTGGTACAGACAAGCGCAGCGGGGGGTGTGGGGCCGGAAGAGCAAGTGGCAGGGGGAGAAGGCTTGATCCTTCTGGGGATGGTGTATCTGTGGGTGGGGGTACCTGGGGCAGGGTCTGGTGGGGGCACCTGTGGAGTGGGGTCCTGAGGGATGGCGGAAGGAGACTTGGTGCCTGAGCTGCAGGGCGGCGGCGGGATCTTGCTCTTCCGGGACCGGGGGGACTTGCGGGTGGGGGCCTCAGTCGGTCTGCGCCTGGGGGAGGGTGTCCGGGGGCCAGGGGCACTCTGCTCCATGTGCGTGGGCTTCCTCTTCCCCCTGAATGCTGGATCAGCTGGATCGGAGGGGAAGAGGCCAAGGTCACAGAGGAAGAGCCGCTGTTTCTTTGAGGTTGCAGGTGAGGCAAGGGAGGGGTCTTTGGAGGGAGAAGCAACTGAGGACTGCACAGTGCATGTGGATGCGTGTGTGTGTGCCTGTGCCCCATCCCCTGTGAGTGTGGTTGCAGTCCCCTGACGGTGCGTGCGTGTGCGTCTTGTTTGTGGCATGTGTGTCTGTGTGCTGCACGTGTCTGTGCTGGTGTGTGCCTGTGCCAGTGTGTGTGTGCTTGGGACAGGTAAGGTGCTGGGGAGTGTGGATGGGGCAGAGGCAGGAGGGGTGTGGGACTGTCGGAGGAGGGACACTGCTGCCGTCAGGGAGGAGTCCATGGACCTATTGCCCCTCTGTAGGTCAGACATGCCCGATGAGATGCCCTCCATGAACGACACCAGCTGAGTCAATAGACTGGTGTGTGCATGGAGGACACTCAGCATCGCTGTCTGTCCTACATGGAGCTGGCGGAGGAGGTACACAGACTCCTCACTCAGGGCAGCAGGGGACACAGGGGCAGGGGGTGCGGTGCCTGGCCCGAAGGAGACACGCTCCCGAACATGGGAGCCTCCACGGACCTCGGGAATGGGAGCCGACGGGAGGGCGGTGGTGGTGGTGGTGGTGGCGGGGACAGCAACACTAGCTGGGGTGTGGAGGCTGCTGACACCCGCCTCCATAAGGGAGTCATCCTCCGAGCTGCTGTGGTCCTCAGCTGAGGTGGATGGTGCTGAGGACTCCTCGGTGTGGCTCCCCTCGCCCTCCGTGCCACTGGGTCCCTCCGACCACTCCTCGGCTGCTGACCCAGTCTGGCTCTGCGGCTCCTCCTGGTCCGTGGAGCTGTCCCCTCCTGTGGCTGTGGATGTTTCTGCAATCAATAGGGAAACAGACAGACATCAGTCACCTGCACCGAACGCACACACCACAGTAAGTACAGCACATTACAGAGCAAGCCCTGGCATCCTTAGTTGAACATTGCTAAAAGTGCCCAAACAGAACAGGAGAAGTCAATTGTCAGTCTGATGGTCAACCATGGCACTCACATCCCACCTGGCCTTGCACCCATCTGTCTGCTGTCTGTTGGATGGCAATACCCCAGTGTGGACACATGCACCACCTACACAGTAGTTGGACAGTGCAGAGAACCCGGTGAAGCATGTGGACATGCACACATCACAACTCTTGCCACTGAGTCAGTACAGGTGTCCGGATGAAAGGGATGCCCACAGTCAAATAGGAAATGCATGTCATGCATACCAGCGACAGACACCATGATGCACCCATGTCCTGATAGCCATTGCCACAATGGTGTGCATGTAGCACATGTCACTCCCCTGCAGGATCACTAATAGGAAGTCCCATGCCATGGCACAGGCATGCCTGCTAAGTCATACATCACTGTCTCCAGTCACATGGGCAGGGCAGCCAGACAACAACACTCTGCACTGTGTCACAATAGTAGGTCATGGGGAATGCAAGTCCTGTAGCTGAACAAGTGCACATGTACATCCCCCACACACCACATCATCTGAACCCTCATCTGTCCAGGTCATACCCATTGGACATATGGGAGACCTGTGACACTACCCTCTGCACCTGAGCACCTCACAATCTGCTGTGAATGGGAAACAGCTGCCTGAACTTCACATTCGCATACCCCAGTCTGCACGGTCAGGTGATCAAACACCTATGTGTCACACAAGTATCGTCCCCCATGGTCACATCTCCGGTGGCATGCGGAGCCCCAACCGAGAAACACCCCAGCAGACCTGACAATGAAGCCACAGCCCACTGACACAGAGGCAGACACCTGAGGGGACAAATCACTGAGCACAACGTGTCAGCTGATACACGGGAGTGGGAGTACAGAGTGTATTGTATGGCCTGGAGTAGGCATGACTGTCCTGCCCCACATGAATGAGGGATGAGCCCTGGACAGTAGGCAGCTGGCTAAGTATGTGTGACACACGTTATATACACACTCCTGGGGCCCAAACATTGTTCCCACCCGCAGCATGGGTGTGTGCCAGATACCCCAGGCACATGTGGTGGATCAGCTCTGCAATTGGACCACATATCAGAGTAACACGCAGATCACATGTCAGAACACAGCCATTGTGTAAGCAATGGACCCACCCATGATGCCCACCACAGAGTTAGGGAAACAGATGCTGTCCCCCACCTTGAGTCAAGCGAACTGCAAGGACACAGTACCCAAGTGACACAATTCCCTGACTGTAAGGGCCACACCAGGGTATCAGATGAGGAGTGGGCAGTGCACAATAGAGGGACATGGGTCCTGGACCACATGACTGATGTACTGTGGATGTTTAACCAGGCCAGAGGAGGGCACATAGCATGGCAGACATAGTTCACAATGCAGTCATGGACTCACCCCTCCTTGCTGCTCTCTGGCCTTCAGCTGCCCATCCAGATCAGGGAAGACCACCGCCAGGATCCTCAGCATGTGGGGGGTCAGGGTCCGGTGTCCGCCCCTCCTGCGAGGAGGCGACAGCTTCAGCTGGACCCGTGCGATCCTCCGGGTCCAGCCCCGAAGGTCCTGCCACCTCTTCTGGCAGTTGCGGATCCGGCGCTTGTAGACCCCCACCGATCTCACTGCCCGGACGATGGTCAGCCATATCTGCTGCTTCTGGTGGGCATCAACCTGTGAGGATGACAAAGTGAGAATGCCATTACTACACATGCAACATATCCGTGCATTACACAGTTGTATATACATGTCTCAATCACAGGGGCACATGATGTACACAGGCAGTGCAACGATGGCCATGGACAGTATGCCAGCAGTTACTACATGGTATCATTGCCTGGGAAGTAAAACCTTGTTTAAATGCACTGTCACTGCACTATACCTGTCCAGTGCATGTAACTACACACTATGGGGGGTGACAACTACTCAGTGAGCCTGCTAGCCAGTGGCGTGCAGACTGTTAGCCTTGCTAGTCAGACAACATGCACATTCAGAAAGGCAGTGGACAGAACACTCACCTGCTCCCCTGCTTTCCCATACAGCTTGCTGTACTGTGGAAGGAGGTTGTCCAGCAGGGCCTGGTTCTCCTCAGTGCTGAAGGCTGGGGCTCTCTCCACAGTACGTGCCATTGCAGGGTCCAGAGGGTGCAGATACAGCAGCAGTGTAGTGGCAGATGTCGTCCTGGAGCATGTAGTGCAGGCAAGTGAGCTCTCAGGGGAACTGCCAGCATTATATGTGTGCTGCAGAGGCAGATACTGTCCCATGTGTCCAAAGTGATAGGTCCAAGTCGTTTGCATCTTCTGAATCTGGCCAATCCATGGAATTGCACCACTTACACAAGCCCCCAGCATCCTTCAAATGTTCAACTTCATGACACCCATGAAATTGCAACATTGTTGTGGGTGACCAACTGAATTTACAGCATCAGACTCGTTCAAATCTTGAAAACGCGTCCGTTGCCAGGCCAGGCCATAGCCAATGGGTGCGCACCGATCGGACCATTGCTGTTCAACGCGTACCTAGGATACAACGCGTACCCGCACACATTGAATGCAATGGGCCGGCCGGGCACACCGATCGGACCATTGCTGTTCAACGCGTACCTAGGATACAACGCGTACCCGCACACATTGACTGCAATGGGCCGGCCGGGCACACCGATCGGACCATTGCTGTTCAACGCTTACCTAGGATACAACGCATACCCGCACACATTGACTGCAATGGGCCGGCCGGGCACACCGATCGGACCATTGCTGTTCAACGCGTACCTAGGATAAAACGTGTACCCGCACACATTGACTGCAATGGGCCGGCCGGGCACACCGATCGGACCATTGCTGTTCAACGCGTACCTAGGATACAACGCGTACCCGCACACATTGAATGCAATGGGCCGGCCGGGCACACCGATCGGACCATTGCTGTTCAACGCGTACCTAGGATACAACGCGTACCCGCACACATTGAATGCAATGTGCCGGCCGGGCACACCGATCGGACCATTGCTGTTCAACGCATACCTAGGATACAACGCGTACCCGCACACATTGAATGCAATGGGCCGGCCGGGCACACCGATCGGACCATTGCTGTTCAACGCGTACCTAGGATACAACGCGTACCCGCACACATTGAATGTAATGGGCCGGCCGGGCACACCGATCGGACCATTGCTGTTCAACGCGTACCTAGGATACAACGCGTACCCGCACACATTGAATGCAATGGCCAATGTGTGCGCACTGATCGGTCCATTGCTGTCCAACGCGTATTGCGAATACAACGCGTACCAGCGCACATTGAATGCAATGGCCAATGTGTGCGCACTGATCGGTCCATTGCTGTCCAACGCGTATTGCGAATACAACGCGTACCAGCGCACATTGAATGCAATGGCCAATGTGTGCGCACTGATCGGTCCATTGCTGTCCAACGCGTATTGCGAATACAACGCGTACCAGCGCACATTGAATGCAATGGCCAATGTGTGCGCACTGATCGGTCCATTGCTGTCCAACGCGTATTGCGAATACAACGCGTACCAGCGCACATTGAATGCAATGGCCAATGTGTGCGCACTGATCGGTCCATTGCTGTCCAACGCGTATTGCGAATACAACGCTGTACCAGCGCACATTGGATTGCAATGGCCAATGTGTGTGCACTGATCGGTCCATTGCTGTCCAACGCGTCCCTGTACAAGTCACTGGCATATGTCACCATGCCTGTCACAGGTGAACATATGCCAGCCACATATACTTCCCAGGGAGTGAGGGGCACACCTACAACACCACAGCCTGTCCAAACTGTATCCTACGGCATGTAAGGCTGCATTACCTATTCCGTGTATGGGGGTGAACATGTTGTTCTGTGGGTGTCACTGGGGGCAGCCACCCCCAGGCTGTGCACGTGTTCATGGGGACAGAATCCTTGGTGTTTCGTGTACATGATCACTGTGATGTGCAACTGTTCATATATGAGCATGTGGCATGGTCAAATTTCACGGTGGTGTATGTGTATGTCATGTCACATACCCCCTGAGTCCCATGTGGGACGGTATGTTTAACCCAGGGTGACCCATTGGCACAATGGTGATGGTCCTCCACAGTCTGTGTGCATGTTGTGTTTACAATGTCTCTGATTTCATGTGCACAATGGGAGGCAGTCTCCACATCCACGTTGTTTGTGCATGGACTTTGATGTTGTGCGTGTGTGTGTCACAGACGTCCATGTCTGTCCTGCCGAGGCAACAGGGACCACTACCTGTGGGGGTCATGGTTGTTTTGCTGTGGTGTATACATGATACACCATGTCATGCCAGTGTCCATGTGGCAATACAGGGTCCCTGGGAATCTACCTGTCATTGAGCTGTGATGCCTGGGGCACATCTGTCCTCACATGTCACTGTGGGGTGTGTTTGTAACGTGGCAGCAGGAGATGGGAACTGTGACACGGCCTCATGATATCCAATGGCACGACCTGGGACTTATTGATGCCACTTGTTGAACTGTGATGTTAGATGTTGGCCATGTATGTGCCATTCATATCCTTACGGAACTGCACACATCATTTACTTGTGCCTCATAATGATGTATCATGTGATGTTGAGTGTGTTCAATGCCACATATGTGGGGTGACTGACAATCTTGCTTTCTTCACCTATGCACTGCAGGGCACCAGCTGTCCTTAGACCATTCCCTGACCTGGCAACGATGGTGGAACGTGACAGCATCCGACGGTACCGCTTCACCAGGCAGCTGATTGAGGATTTGGCAGTGCGCTTGGCACCACATTTGCAACCTGGCCGGCCGTACCCTACAGCGCTGACCCCCAAGGTGAAGGTGATGGCAGCCCTACACTTCTTTGCCACTGGTACCTTTCAACACACTCTGGCGACTGCTGGTGGGATGTCACAGACCATGTTCAGCCATGTGCTCCGGGATGTTTTGGAGGCTATGTTGATATACCTGAACCAGTACATCTATTTCCCTAGTCTACAACGACTCACTGGCGTGAAGAGTGACTTCTATGCCCTGGGGAGGATGCCGCATGTCATTGGCTCCATTGATGGGACACATGTGGCTTTGGTACCACCACAGGCCCAAGAGCAGGCCTACCGTAACCGCAAACACTACCACTCGGTCAATGCACTGGTGGTCTGTCTTGCAGATATGAGCATCTCACACGTGTGTGCCAGTTTCCCTGGTTCTGCACACGATGCCTACGTGATGAGGAGTAGTCGCATCCCTAGGATGATGGCACAGATGCCGAACCAGCGTGCCTGGCTTGTTGGTGTGTACTGACTTTGTACCATTGTGTGTGTTCTGCTATGTAGTGTTCCACCCTCTTTTCCAACTCTGCTAATGTGCAATTGTCTGTATGTAGGTGACTCCGGATACCCCAACATGCCGTGGTTGCTGACGCCCCTCAGGAACCCTGTGACACCAGCCCAGATGCGCTACAATGAGGCACATGGTCGGACCAGGAGAGTGATTGAGCGGACATTTGGTCTCCTGAAGAGCCGCTTCCGCTGCCTCGACAAGACAGAAGGGTCCCTCCCATATGCCCCAGCAAAGGTGTGCAAGATTGTCATTGTCTGCTGCATGCTCCACAACCTGGCAGTGCGGAAGGAGTTGCCTCTCATCCTGGATGACGATGACCAACGTCCGCCACCTGTGGAGGATCCTGGCCTGGACCACGATGCCAGTGATGATGATGGTGATGTCCGCACACAGCTCATCACCAACTTCTTCAGCTGAATGTGAGTATCCAGAGATGTCATGTCAATGATGTGAGTTTGCATGATATGTGTTGGTGGTGCTCTGGTGCTGTTTGAGTGTGTCCATGGGCTACATGACTGTATGCGTGTAGCGATGTGTCCTTACAGGCAGGCGCGGTCCGTGTAGGAGTGCCGGCCGGGCGGTGACGTGGGGCGGGGGAGGGGCAGGGTGGGGGGTAGCAAAGTACGGATTACAGACCAATACAGGTAAGTAAACATTTAAATCAATGAAACGAATTTCGTTGCGCGCACTGCATCGCCAAATGCGATGCAGTGCGCGCAACGAAATTCGTTTCATTGATTTAAATGTTTACTTACCTGTATTGGTCCGTAATCCGTACTTTGCTACCCCCCACCCTGCCCCTCCCCCGCCCCACGTCACCGCCCGGCCGGCACTCCTACACGGACCGCGACTGCTTACAGGTAGTCTGTACTCCCCAACAATGTTGACATGCTAACTTGGTTCTGGGTGGGAATCTTGTAACATGTATTGTGCATGAGTATTGCAGTTCTGTCCTGTTCTTCAGTGCTTTTGACTGTGTGTCATTTCTGTCCTTCACAGGGTACTTTCAGAGTCGTTTGGTCAACTGTGATCCCCAACACCGTGATTCGACTTCCCGGGTGGTAGCTGTTGTGTCCCTACAGGTGATGTGCACCACACCCATGGACTTCCTTCCTTCTACACTTGTTGACTGTGTGCCCGCTGCCAGGTGGGTTTACCTTGCATCTGTGGTGGTTACAACATGTTGCAAATGTGTAATAAACCTGTGCTTCACTTTGTGATGTGCGTTGTCTGTGATCACACATCTGACTGACATTTGCTTACTGCACCAGTGGGCTAGTTAACACAGACTGTGAATAGGTGTTGGGTCTGTGCAATGCAACGAATTTCCTGGCAACATCAGTGTAGGCGATGAGTCAGATGGCCATGGTGTGTATGTGTTGTGTAGCCCTGGTGGTGTGCCTCCCTCATATGTGTGACGTCGCCATGACTCACATGCCGGTGTTGTACTTGCTGTAGCAGTCAGCATGCACAGTGTCATTTCCCAGATCATCATCGCCACTTCTGAGACAACATAGGAATCACAACAGAGGCAAGTATGGTGTATTAGTGAGTTTATTGACATACATGTGTGAGTATAGTGCACAGGATGGTGGGTGCTGTACATTGTGATTGTAATCCAAAGTTCCTAGATGATTTGGAAGTCCTGGTAGCAGACATGTCCAGAGTAAAGTCCACAGTAATCTGAGACATTGGTCCAACTTGAGCTCCCCATGTCATGTGGGAGAGTTGTGTTGCAGTCAACAGGGTGAACAGTTTGCGCACAAAGGTGATTATCCAGAACAGGTTTTGGCTTCCTGGGGGTTGCACATGGCCATCGGCCTCTCACTTGCCCCTCCTCGGATGGCCCCTCTTCTTTTGGGGGGGACCCTCAAGTGCAGGCTGCTGCGGTGCAGGGGACTCTTCGCCAGTGTCATCCGCCCTCCCTGTGGCAGTTGCAGTTGTTTCAGCACCAGATGTTGTGGGCACACAGGGAGGTGTTGACTGGTTGCTGCTCATCTGGCGGAGGCATTGTAATATGTCCCTATGCACCGCCGTCATCTCTTGCAGTGTGTCCCACTTGGACTCCACGCGGGACATGTGTGAGTCCAAGCGGGCATGATGGGCAGCCTGCTGCTGTTTCATGTCCCTGAGGAGCCCCACTACCTGGCTGAACTCTCCGGTGCTGGACTGGTACGCATCAGCTATGCGTGCCAGTTGTGGGTCATCATGCAGTCCAGACCCCTCTGCGAGCAGCGACCTATGTCTCCCACCCCTCCCACCACCCCTGGCGACACGTGCAGTACCTGAGGTGGCACGCACAGGTGACCCTGGGCCACCTTGTGGGTTGTTGGTGGTGGTGGTGTCCAAGGCCCCACGTTGGTCCAGGGTCCCTGTGCTGGTGGTGGTGGTGCTCCTTGGTCTGTCCATGTCGGCAGGGGTGGTATGTGTGTTGACAGTCGTTGGAGGGGTGGGTGCAGGGGGTGCAGCTGGTGGTCCTGCTGGTGCTGCATGATGACTTGCTCCGGAGGTGCCAGGTGGGTCTTCTTCATCCGAGGAGGGCAGAGGCTGTTCCACACCAGTGAGCTCCGTATCCTCTTGAGCCTGGGACGAGGACTCCTCAGCGTCTGCTGCTGTGTCCCCATCATCACCTGTTTTTGGGAGACACACACAATGTATGTTATGTTTCTGCAGGCATCAATGGTTGACACACCTGACAGTTGTGACTGTGCCTCTGGATGCGGGCCTGTACATTGCATTGTCCTAAGTTGTCACAGTCAGGGGTTGATATTGGTGTAGCACATTGTCCTGCATTATTTGGGCATTTCTATGTGAATGTTGGGGTGTGTACATGGTCTGCATTGGTTGTATTTGGTTGACATCCGGCCCTCCTTCCCACCCAGCCAGATATTCCACCATGGAACGTGCATCCATTGCAGGGAGTGCAAGTTGTCTTTCAGGATGTCAGTCAGTGGTGTCCTGCTGTTGGTTGGTGCACAGTTCCCAGCAGGGCCTTGTGCTCCCCACAGCAGTAGCCAGTGTCAGCCATCTTGTCAGTTGTTTTCCACTCCCTGTGATGTGCGCATGGTTCAGGGTGGTGTTGATGGGACAGTTGTGGGGGTGACCAATATCTGTGACTACGACTCCCATCATGCTATTGCGTCCACCCCACTTCCCAGCATGCCCATACTTACTTGCTTTTGGGTGGACTTGAGTGTGTGTGAGTGTGAGAGCAATGGCAAGATGGCTGACAGTGGTGTCCTGCTGTTGGTTGTTGCACAGTTGCCAGCAGGGCCTTGTGCTCCCCACAGCAGTACCCAGTGTCAGCCATCTTGTGAGTCCTTTTCCACTCCCTGTGATGTGAGCATGGTTGAGAGTGGTGTTGATGGGCCAATTGTGAGGCAGAGCAATATCTGTGCCTACAACTCCCATCATGCTATTGCCTCCACCCCCCTTCCCAGCATGCCCATCCTTCCTTCCTTTTGACTCTGCTTCCCTGTGGGGTGGGCTGCCTGTGCTGAATGGATGGCTGGGAGTGTTGTCCTGGCAGTTGTTTGGCTAAAAGTCCCAAGAGTGTCCCTGTGCTTCACACAGCATAACCCAGGGTGGTGGTTCTTTGTGGGATCTACAGTTAGGATGTGAGGCATTGCATTCTCCCAGGTGGGTTCTGTGGCGTTTGTGTTGAGGGGGTGTGTGAGGGGAGGTGCTTGTGACTATGGTCAGTGCTGTGAGTCCTCCTTCCCACCCAGCCAGATATCCCACCATGGAACGTGCTTCCATTGCAGGGAGTACTTTTCGTGCATGTAGGAGACGTTCTTGTGACCGAGTCGGACCCTGCAGTTGTCTCGTACGGGCTTCTCCGTTTCGTTCACGCTGTGTTTGTGCTGTTTTCTATGCTGCGTACGCGTCGGTCGCGGTATTTTGGGTTGCTTCGCCTCGCAGTTTTGTATGTGTGTCGGTCGTACGGCTTGTCCTCCGTGCGACTCGGTCGTGTTCTCCACGCCTTGCATCGTACTTGGTGGGTGGGAGTTCGCGGGTACGTCTCGTTCGGGTTTGTTCCGGGTGCGAGTCGGTCGGTTCGAATCGCGTGTTTTTCCAGCCGGATTGCTGTTTTCCGCGCGGCTCGGTCGTTCGGCTGGTGTTCCGTACGAGTCGGTCGGGTTTTGCACGCTTCTCATCGTACTTGGCGGATCGGGCTGCACCGGTACGTGTCGGTCGGAATAAATTCCGGCTCCGAATCGGTCGTTACGTTTTCCGGCCGGAATCGGAATCGGCCCCTATGTATTTTAATAATTTAAATATGTCTTACCTTGATGGAGCTCTCCCTTGCATCTGATCCGTAGTGTGACGATCCCCGTAATGACGAAAGTTACGTTTACGCGGCAACGTCATGTCTTTCTGTAAAAATGAAAAAAGGACATTTATTCCCATTGACTTCAATGGAAAAGCATGGGAAAATTTTCATAAAATTTGTTAAAAAATGTAAATGTACATAATAAATTGCAAATATATTTTTGTAAATTATTTAAGTTTTTACGTATTTTTTTATAATTTATTTGTATAATATAACAATATTAAAAATGTTAATAAAAATTACATGTCTTGTATTTCTTGCTTCATGTTATATTATAAATAATTTTGTATAAACAGTAGACAATATTTTTTTAATTATTTACACAATAATGTCTCTTTTTTATATTTTTAAAAACTTTATAAATAGTATCTTTAATTATCAAATACCTTTTTAAATATTAAGGGGCTGATTACGATGGCGGTCGTAGGCACCTCCGCAGTGCTAGCGGTGGCGGAAGGCGGAAGGCGTCCATTTAGTTACTCCTGCGGCGGTCCTCTCGACCGCCATATTACAATGGGCAAAGATAGCCCATTTCCCGTCTGTCGCGGAGTTTCCGGATCTGCCAGATTTTTGGTTCCGCAACGGTGCCAGAGGGAGCCAATAGAGAAAGACCACTGTGCGGAATGACATTCCGACCGTCGGACAAATCACAATGCCTCAACCAGCCCATCAGAACGCAGCGGAGAAACCAGCCCCTCGGAGATGGCGGAAGCACAACTGCGGAGATAGAAACTCGAGTCCGAGACACCTCCACACGTTCCTGGCCGCCATGGATCCTGCTCTACAAGCCCTTCCGCTGCTGTACCTGATCCACTACCAGCAGATAAGACACCGTCGCGGTCAACACCGCAGGTAAGTCAATAACACATCCCTGCATACAACCCCTGTACAACAACAACACACAACTGTTGCGCTGAAATACGTGTCCTGTCTACATCAGACACCCCGGTGGAGACAGGAACATATACCCTAGTCTAAGTACACATGTCTTGCACGTCACAAATTGTCACCTCTGCATCGGGGTCACCCATTCCCATAGAAATGATTGCAACTAGCCCAGTCGTGCCGGTCATGTTACCGCAGCTGTGAAGCCGCGGGAAAACCTGCCCACAATGTAGTAGGAGTCCAGGACATTGTCCCAGACAAGCAAGACCAACATCACAACATCCACACCACATGTATCATAAAAGAAGCACCACTCAGCACAACAAATCTGCAGCAAGAAGTCATGTGCAGGGACACTGTCTATAGTGACATCTCATTAGGATCATCACCAATTGTATAGTAACATGAGTGTGGGGTGAGGCAAGAGTCCCTCCAAAATGACAATAGTCATCATTGTACACAAATAAGGGTCAGTCCAAATACAATGTGGAACAGAGGAGGGCAGACCAAGCAGGGTGTGTATTTCACAGTAGTCCAACAAGGTGTTGGAATGAGTCAGTGAGCCCAGGTAGATGACACATCATATTAGACACCACTGCCACACATTCACAGATCACCACAGCACCCAAGCAGATATTGATAGGCCCATCACATACAATGGCAGACCATATCACACAATGACAGCCCATACCATGCAACACAGTAAGAAATTCCTGACTCAAACAGCAAACTCAAAGTAAGCACCACTGTGCATTTGACTCACAAGTGTACTGCTGCAATAAATGACACCATGTGAGTATGTCCAGTACATCAACAACACTGACTACACTGCCAACTCACAGAACACCTGTACACCATTACTCCACCTCAACAAAGGGAGCACCAACTACAAAGTAGTGAATGAATGCCAAAGTGTCAGGAAGAGTCCATCTTGACAGCAGGAAACTCTGACCTGAGACTCATGACAACCCTCCTCCTCCTCACACCTGCCTTCCACTCATGTGAATCAAAGTGAGTAATTGAAGAAATGAAGAGTCACTGTGCAGATTAACAACCTTGGAACTGTTCACACTGTATGTCAAGTCCTTCAGACAGCTCACACACTTAAACTTAGCCTCATACACATACCATAAGTCAGCAGCAGTGTATGATAATAACTAAACTAGCCTAAAGAGGAGTGCACTATGTAGGAAAAGCATGGAGAAATTTCAGATACCATTTGTACATGACATGCAAGAGGTACCACATATCACACTACACATAGGCCATCACATCATACATGGGTGGAACAGTGATTGAAATTGAACTAAAGTAACATCTGTGCAATATCCCTGCGATACAGCAATGCAAGCAATGCATTGGCCCAGGATGATAGTAACTGTCAAAAGCCATACAGTGACCAGCCCCTCATCTGTGTCAACTATCTTGACATGTGTATGCCACTAGCACAACACTCATGGCTCATTGTGACACTCCCTGACTGTCAAACCCAAGTATGACCTTCACACATACCCCTCATCGACCCATCTCCCACCTTCACTACTCAACACCTGTGAGAAGCACAGATAAAGGTGAAAATAAGGTCCTGTGACTTTCCTGATAACCAATGCCACACCCTGGTGTGTATCTACAAATGTCAGAATCCCACTCAGGGATGTCTGAATCAATGCTGATCACAAACCAATTACCAAACACATGTATCACAAACAACATCAAAAAAAGTCCAACAAGCTCAGCCATGTGCAGGCAAACAGTGGATAGGCAATGTGATCCTAGACAGCACCGGAATAGATAACATTTCAACTGCACAGACACCATCATCCAAACCAATCAAAAAATACATGATCAAATGCCAATCATGAACACAAACTGTGTGCAATAAGACAACTCTGCAAACACAGACATAGACACTCCACCAGTTACAAAGTGAGCATGGTGTCAATGTGTAGCACACGCATGCACAGTCACAATCATGACAAGTGACTGTACAAATATAGGAGGCCATAGCACAATTGTGCACTCAAAACAAGCTAATGAACAAGACTCCACATTGCTGTACGTGACATTCACACAAGAAATGCACACTACAAATTCAACACACTTCTGAATGTATTCCAATACACAAACTCCTCACATACAATGTCATGCAAAAATAACATTACACACACATGGACCTGTCAGTAGAAAGAGCCAACACAGGCCAAAGACTGCATCCCTCAGCAACAAATACACAACATATGCACATACAAAATCATTACATAGCAAACTCAGCTGGACATCAGGGGGATTCACACCAGGCTTGGACAATGCAACATACACTGACAGCAGTGCATGCGCAGTAAGCAGTGTGTGAACACCACCAAAACCAGTATCACACATATCTGAGTGCTCCACCATGAACTTCAACATCACAAATCATCACACGGCACAGATCACATCACACTCAGGATGGGTAGCATTACCTCAGCAAACACACATACACTTTAGCTATCACCTACTGCTGCACAACTCTGGAAAACACAGATGCATGGAACATGACTAGAGGACTGTGCTGGAAAAACATCTGCACTGTATATGAGCAACCATGACTGCAATCAAGTAGAAGAAAATAGCACATAACAAATTGTGAAACAGTCCTGAGTGGAACATTGGTCATGGACACAGATCATCCTCCCACAGTATAGTGTCACACTATGAAGTGGTGGGGAGGGTCACACACTGGCAAGGCATGGGGTGGAAGATATTAGACTGAAGTGGTGTGTACATTAGTATTGGACAGGTGAGGAGTGTACAGAGCAAAAATACATAGAGGAGTAACTCACAATGTGTAGGCATCAAAAGCCCCTCTTGGGGCTGGTATGACTCTTAATACCGCATAGTTGTAAAAAAAAAAAGTGTAAAATGACATCAATGTATGTGAAAAGTCACTTATAATGTCAGTTTGCCTGAGCAGGTCAGCACAGTGAGCACCAACGTAAGCAAGAGCCATGACTGATCATCAAACCACAACACAGACATTGCAGTGACACACTCTGCATACTCACAAATGACAGCGACAACAAGTAGGTGTACCCCAGGACTGCAAGGTCATACTGACACACTGCACATTGCTCAACCAACAACTCCTACATGTGCCCACAATCTAAAGCAGGTGTCTGATAATGTAAACAAACAGGCACTCATTACCTGGATCATACATGTGTGTAATTGTCATGTTCAGGGGCACATACACATCAACACTTCAGCCAATGACAGGCCAATCACACTGTCTGACCACTCAAGTGCACACATTCAAATGTACCCATGTGACTATGAAGCCAGGCCTACACAAGATGACTACACATCTACACTGCTGTGTACACATCAAGATAGATCCCACAGATATGACGGACCCCGTCCACCCCACAAGTTATCATGTGAATAGAATTCTCTTCTGTTGTGGTACAGCATCCAAATATGACATGTGTACAAAATTGGAGACCTGACAATAGAATGATTAGGATAAGAGTAGATCATCACAGACAACCATCATTGCACCCTCAAGCCTCTGAGTCAAGAAGCACAAAAGTGGCTGTAACCTCTGGCGACCTCTGCAAAAGAAAATCAAGTATATGCCAATGTGAATGTGGCATACAGAGCACGTATCAGATGAACAAATACACATACATTGCACTGCATCATTAGCAAGGGCAGCGACAAAGCTCACAACATGAGTAACAGTCTTTATTACATAAACTCTGTACAAGCATCAAAAGTGCAAAACATCAAGGCCATTGGCTAGTCCAAATTTAAAGTCTGCACATGTGTGCATGAAAACTTGCACATCAAATAGGTAACACAGTCCACTGCCATGGGAATCACCACAGGATAGGGGGTTTGAATGGGCAGTCCAGGCACCGCTCAGGGAGAAATGGTGTGGGAAGGGGGACTTGGCTTCAACTTTGGGTTGAAGTTGAACTGGGAGGGGGCTGATTGTCGGGGCCAGTTGGAGGACTGGACCTGGGAGGGAGAGAACTGGCTGAGGTAGAGGGATCCATGGATGTGGGAGTCTGAGGGCTGCTTGGACCGGGTGGAGTGGTGGCACGGGGAGATGGAGACATGCTGTGTGGAGGCTCAGTGGCTGATGGTGAATGTTGAGGGCTGGGTCTCAATTGTTTTGGGATCCGATATCCCACAAGTGTCTTGGCAGGAGTGAGAAGTGAGGTGGTCACAACAGCCTCACTCTTCCCCAAAGGTGTAGCAGGTGCTGGTGGCTCTCCCCATGGGGATTTGCTGGACCTGGTGGTACGCTGGGGGCGGGGTTGCCTTTCCCCCTGCATCCCCTGTTGTTGAGGTACACTCCACAGTTTGCTCTCTTGTCCATGCTTCACAGGGGTGTGGGTGGAAGTCGAAGTTTTGGGTGAAACTGCCTTCGGAATGTGTTTGGGGTTAGTTGTGGCAGGCACCAGGTTCACTGCAGACAGGGCAAGTGTTTGTGTGTCTTTGGGATCAGGTGTGGGGATGGGAGTTCCCTTGGATGGTGATGATTCGGAGGAATGTAATGTGGATGCATGCTTTTTTGCCTTATGTCCATGAGTGTCCTGTCATGGGCTTTTTGTCTTGCGGTCATGTGTGCTCTTTTTGTGCTGTGGTGAAGGGTTTATGGTGTCTTTTATGCTTAGAGTGCTGCGTGTGGATGACTGGGTGCCTGAGGGCTCTGGTGTGTGTGTACTCTGGTCAGGTGGGGGCACTGGCAGGGTGGTTGCCGAAGGGACAGGAGCTGGACTGGAGCTTGGGACTGCTGAATGGCTGCCGTCACTGTGGAGGACAAAGACTGGACAGTTCGGTGTAGGCCACCCACATCCGAATGAATGCCCTCCATGAACGCAACAACCTGTGACAACTTGTTGCCATGATCCTGGAGGGCATTCAGGAGAGCAGTCTGACCCACACACAGCTGCCGCAAAATGTCTATGGCCTCCACACTCAGGGGAGACAGGGGCAGGGGCAGCAGTGCCTGGGGGGAAGAAGACTCTACCCTTCTTAGGGCTGCGGGCATGGATAGCACTTGGGGGAGCATCCGGGAGGGTGGGCACTGGACAAGGTGTGGCGGAAGAAGATGCAGATCTTGAACTTCCGGTGCCCGCCAACATCGAGGAGTCACCACTGGACTGTGAAGATGTGGAGGTTGGTGTTTCTGGCCAGGAATCCTCCAGGGCACTCCTGTCCCCCTCCGATGTGCTGGTCCCCTCAGTGTCACTGAACTCCTGTGTAGCAGTCGTGCCCGCAGCTTCCCCAACGGTGTCGGGCCCCTGTCCTTCCCTGCCCTCGGTAGATGCTGCAAGAGACAGAGACATAGGTTCAGTATAGTGCCATACTCACAAACATCATATGCAATACAAACTCTAATCCTTCGAATGAAACTCCCATGTTGAACTACTCCATGTACTTTCAGCATATGCCACATTTATGTAATCATCAGCTGATGCATGGAAACATGCTTAGTTGATAGTCATGCTCCATGTTGCGTTGACACAGCCAAATAGCTGGGCCTGTGCATACCTGTAACCACACATACAATTGTCGGTAGGCACACCTACGTGCCTGTAGGTAAAATGTAAATGTAAATAAAAAAAAAGGTAAGATCGCTACACATCCAAACATGTTGTCTCAGTTACATTTGAAGTATATTTCATGGAACACCACAGATACAAAGTCAAATATATCCTTTTGCAAGGGAGATCCACAATGTTGGGCATTGAAGCACAACTACAGTTGTCCATTGGTGTCAGCTGTGTAGATGTAACAATTTATTTGATGTGCACAGCACACATCTCTAAATGCACACTAACATGATGCTCACTGCTGTTCACTGCCAGTTGATGTCTCTGACACTCACACTGCAGCATATGTCACAAGGACACATCTTATTTGTTAACGAAGTGCAAATAAGCCCCATGTAGTCACATAGACAATGCACAATAGCATGAGAATGGGAATTAAATGCAAGGCCTTCATAGGTTGTGACATGTCACATACCAACAACTCCACAAGTGCCTGACAGGCCCTCATTGATCCAAGGCATGATAGTGTCTTCTGTAGATGAGGAAGTCAGTGGCCTCCATTAGGACAGCTAATGTGTGAGAATACCTAGGGTCTGGCATATAACATCCCTATGTTGTGCTGACTGATGACATTGAGGACACATCAATGTGCCAAAAATTCACTCACTGATTAAAAGCATTAGCCACAACTTCACCATGCACTGATGCACATGGACACACCTCCACAATGCACACATACTGAGGACTGACACTCTGAGTAACATTTGCTCCTTATTATCTTTCAAATTACTGTGCAACACCTCAGTCACATCACAATTTGCCATACCCACTGATCACATCCAACCATGTTAAGCCATAGTGCCAAAACAATTTCACAATAGCCAGGTTCAGCTACATTGCATTTAAATCCCAGAGTCTAACCATCCCAGTCATGTTGCCATGTGAACAAATGGCAAATGCAAATCAGCCAATGCATCACTGCAATCATCACCATCTACCCCATCAGCACCTGTGTGCACTTGCTGTCACTGTGGCAGGAAATTTCATCATGTTATGCCATGCTGCTGATATTAGGCTAATATGATTTGCAATGGTGCTGTCATCTCTATCATTGTGAAAAAAGGACCCATGGGACAGGTGTGACCTCTACCAACTCACTGCTCCCTGAGTCCACATCTGTGCATGTCTCTAGTCACTTACACATCATCACATGAGCGCACTATGGTGGTAGCACACACAAGCCTGACAAGTGTACTGGGCTACACACTTCACACAATGAATTTTCCTGGGTAGGAAAGTCTCAGTTCAGACAACATTCACAAAATGTGAGATGAAAACATGGCAAGATGATTTGCTATGACAACGTTCAAAGATTTTCCACATGAGAAACAAAATGTTGTACAAATGGAGAACCTCTGCACTCAACACTGAGAACACTTAGAAGCCATTGCATCACACTAGAGACATCACAGAGGTCCGCACTTGCTCAGGGCTGGGATTAAAGCAGTCACTCATATGCAAAGTCACACTTTGCACAATACTCACCCCCAACTTGCTGCTGATGGACCCTCAAGCATCCATCCAGCTCTGGCTGTGTCACTGCCAGGATGCGGGCCATTAGTGGTGTCATGCTCCTGCGCGCCAACCTGCCACTTCGAGGGACCAGCCCCTGCGTCATCTCAGCGTCGTTTTTGCTGAGGCGGCAGATGTCATCCCACCTCTTGTGGCAGTGTGTATGTCGTCAGTTTGAGACACCCAGGGACCGCACCTTGCGGGCAATGGCCCTCCATATGGCCTTACGCTGATGGACCTTGAGCTGCAGGCATGGGAGACAAGAAGAGGAAGTTTTTGTAACACTGTGTTGTGTACCACTGTGTGACAATACAGGAGCATGAAAATACATAGCACACTAATACATCAATAGAGAGCAGAGCCCATACAGCATGTCACATAGTACACTTGGATCAACCCATATCATAGCAATGTATACATCTATGATGATGGGCACACTACATGCCCATCTCATACACATGCAGAGTGCCAGCACAGAAACCAATGTGAAAATGGGCCTCATCTGTGATGCACTATGTGAGTGAGCATGACATACGATACACTGGAAATTATGTGTAGTGGTCAGACTCACTGTGTCTTACACTATACACCCCTTAATGTCCTTGACCATTGCATAGCTACATGTGTCATGGTGGTCACATTTAGGCCCCTGATCTTACATTCTCACACTCTTGTCACAAGGTGTAGTCCTGTCTTGTGTACTCCTCAGGCCTATGATATTTCATTAAGAAATAGGATGGTGGACAACACATATGTTTTTCTGAGTCCTTTTAGTGATGGGGCCTTGTAACATTGGGCAGTTACTGGGCAGGCTAGAGGGCCTTACACTGAGGATAAACGTGGTCCATCACAGAAATCACATGCATGTACAATGAGAATGGTGAAACAGTGCATACACATGCGAGACTCTACACATCATGGAAACAATAGAAGGATGACATGTCCACCTTACATTTAGCAGATGTGTCATAGGTGATTTACCGCCAATAGTGATAGACTCAGGCATTGTTCTCCTGTGCAGAATGGACACATCTCCATAGGGTCAATTTGAAAGCACTACACACATTATTCAGTACTCTCTGGCCAATCTACATTTGACATGTCACAAATGAGCATATGAACACTTAATGAACTATGACATTACATGGCATAGGGAATGTGTGTTCAGAGTTCGAGTGTCTCAAATCAGCAGTGTAACTGTATAACTGCTAAACCACAGTAAGTCCTTTCCATCATTAAATGCAGTCAGGGATCTGTGGAAATAAGGCTACACACCTTTACATTACCCAGTCTCAGAACAACATGTGTGTTTTTTGGCTTCAAATGAGCTGCACCAGTGTCTATGTTGCCATCCTCCCCACATACTCAAGTGAAATAAGTTCTAGGTCATGTATGGACCATGCTGTTGGCAAAATATTGATGCATGAACATTGACTTACACTCACAGGCACATACTACTGTACAGTAACATCATGTGAGCATTCTGAGCACTCTCAAACTTTTACTCATACACTTACCAGTACCTCTGGAGCACCATATAGCCTCCCATACTGGGCAAGGACCTCGTCCACCAGGACCTCCAGCTCCTCTGTGGTGAAGGGACAGGCCCTGATGTTCTCTGTTCGAGCCATGACTGGGTCCAGAGTAGAGGTACAGCAGCAGTTGGTGGTGATGAATGGCAGGCAGCAGTGTCTGAATGCAAGTGACATGTGTGGCTCTCTCACAGGCATTTATAGGCCCCTAGGGTTGTTTCAGTGGTACTCTGCTGATGCAATTGGTCTGCCTGGTTTGCATCTTTCAATTGTATCCAATGACCATGACCGCAGTAGCGGAGCACGCCTACCGCGAGTTTCAAAACTGTATTGCACTACCGCGATGGCGGTTCCCATTGGCTGCAATGGCATTGGCATAGGCGGTGTCACACTGCGGGGGCCAGGTGGTCTCAACCGCAATCCGGCATCTTTCAATTGTTTCCAATGACCGTGACCGCAGTGGCGGAGCACGCCTACCGCGAGTTTCAAAACTGTATTGCACTACCGCGATGGCGGTTCCCATTGGCTGCAATGGCATTGGCATGGGCGGTGTCACACTGTGGGGGCCAGGTGGTCTCTACTGCAATCCGGCATCTTTCAATTGTATCCAATGACCGTGACCGCAGTGGCGGAGCATGCCTACCGCGAGCTTCAAAACTGTATTGCACTACCGCGATGGCGCTTCCCATTGGCTGCAATGGCATTGGCATAGGTGGTGTCACACCGCGGGGGCCAGGTGGTCTCTCCTGCAATCCGGCAGCTTTCAATTGTATCCAGTGACCGCAGTGGCGGAGCATGCCTACCGCACCTATGGACACATTGTGCTATTGCATTGCCACTTGGCAATTTTCTTCACTGATCACTATACATTTACACTAAATTGTTGCACTTGGTTGTAAAGTGAAATGAGAGTGTGACATTTAACTCAATGATGCCCACACATGTCATGTAAGTACACATGAGTACTTGCATTGGTATGTACTTACTCATGTCAAATTTGATATTTGTGTGCATGTATACAGATTTGAGGTGTAATGGAGTCTCATATTTGTGAACATGGCAATGGGTGAAATGGCAACTCATCCCACAGTCATGATGGACTGACCACATAATGTGCCTATATCACTGTGTACAGTGCTGTATTTATCTTGATAGTTGTCCAGCTTACACTCACTGTGCTCATTGTGTAATAATGTTGTGCTTAGGGAGACTAAAGCAAGAAGGTTGTGCAGGGACAGCAGCTACGTACAACTCAGCAGTGTTGCTGTTTGCCACATGTGCTGTGTCAGCTACACTCAGGGCTGGTGACACAAGATGTAGGAGTGTACCATTTACCATTCACATAGTCTGATTCTGATTTGGAAGTAGTTAGTATGTACATACTGTTGGAGGGTGGTGTTTTCACCCAGCTTAATTTGAGCAGGACTCAATGGACGATAACAGCGTACCAATTAAAGACAGCGAGTGCCACTCCAACAATTATATAGAACAGTAAAACAAAAATACATATCTTTGCATAGGACATTTCTGTGCTTCGGCGACGACTTAACCCGTAGTCTACCACACCATTCTCGTCTTCTTCTTTGGTAGTGAATGGGAACATATTGTCCTCGTTCAGTGGTAGTAGGAGCATATCGTTTCCCTCTATCCCGTCCTCTGGTGCTGCGGGGGTGCAGGATCGATCCTGATGTCGCTGCGGTGAATCCATGCCTTTCTTTCAGCTATGCGGACCGCTGTAGGCGAGAAGTCCACTACCTTGAAGGGACCCTCAAATTTAGGATCCTTCCAACGTCGGACAGTTTTTCGGACAAAAATTAAAGTTCCAGGACGAATTGGCGGAAGTTCAGGATCAATGGGGCCCTTCTTCTTCCTCTTGGATACCTGAGTAGAAAGGAACTGCGCAGCGCGGGTTAGTGCACACAAATAATCATATAATTCGGCTTTCATAATCTCTGATGAACTTTCATTATCTGTTTTTGGCCTAGTAGATGGGACTGCTATATTTATGGATCATCCGGTGACAAGCTGATGGGGCGTGAGATGGTGATCAGAACTTGGAGAGTTTCTAAGCGCGAAGAGGGCAATTGGAAGGCAGTAGAGCCATTTCTTTCCAATTGTGGCACTTATCTTGCTTATTTTACCTTTGAGCAGGCCATTAAGGCGCTCACAAATGCCATTGCTTTGTGGGTGATATGCTGATGTCAATTTGTGATTGATCCCTAACATTGTTGTCAGGAAGGAAAAGATGGCGTTTGAAAAATGGCTGTCGTTGTCGGAACGGATCGCGTCTGGCAAACCCCAGCGCAAAATGACGCCACGGAGCAGGAAGTTAGCTGCTTCTTTGGCATCGCAGTGGACATATGGTCCAGCTTCGATCCAGCTTGAGAATGGGCATACTACCACAATGAGATATCGATAATTTTGGCATCTATCAATCATGTCAACATAATCAATGTGAAGTTCTTTAAAAGGGCCTTTGGGTTTTGGGATTGTGGAGGCAACCGTTTTCATAGTGGGGTTTGGTGAGTACTGTTGACAGATGAGACATTGATTAACAAAAAGTTGTATTAGTTCATGGGCATTGGGAATGAACCAATCTGTCTGTAGGGTTGTGGACATATTATCTCGGGAAACATGTGTGGGAAGGTGTAATTGATCTAACGCCACTTGCAATAAGGCCTGTGGCATAACAGGTTTTCCTGTCATTGTCTGCCTATAAATGAAATCAGCAGGATCTTGTTGTACTCCCCTCTTCTTCCATAACTCTTTCTCTTGATCTGGTGCACCTTCCTGTATTTCTCTGAGGTGTAATTGGGCAATGTGATCATATTGCTGTGTACTGTCAAGAGTGTATGGAGGCGTTGAGTGAGGAGTGTCTACATCTGTGCCTTCTTTGTCTTGTTGTATTGCTGTTGGTATGTTTTGGGCAAGCAAGATAGGAGCGTGCTGACCTTCTGGCAGTACTGCAGGTGGGGGTCCTCTGGCGGCCGCTTTAGCTGCCCAGTCTGCCAGAGCGTTACCTCTGGAGACAAAGTCTTGGCCATTTGTGTGTGCTGCACATTTCACTACAGCTACCTCAGCTGGCAGTGTAAGTGCATCTATGAGTTCCTCTAGTAACTGCTTGTGGATGACAGGCGTACCATCGGATTTGAGAAATCCACGTCTTTTCCAGCGTAAGATGCTGGAGTGTGTAGTTGTTGTGACATACGCAGAATCGGAGTAAACGGTGATGCGGTCATCAGCCCCATTGTTTAAGGCGGCAATTAATGCCACTATCTCTGCTGCTTGGGCTGAGTAATGTGAGGGTAATGTAATCTGTTGTACAATGTCTAGGGAGTCAGGGGGGCGTGGCTTGGCCAGCACTGGAGCCGGACGTGTCGCTGTAGAGCTCCGCCATCGGCTCCCTGCTCTGGCCGCAATACTCCATCTATGACAGACCTACGGGGCCGCTGCTAGATGGGACTGATCCTGTGATGGCCTTGATGCCTCGGGGGGGGGGGAAATGGACGGATGGCTGCCGCGTAATACCGCAGTGAACCCCCCTGCCTGTAGCCTCACCGAGTGCACCTCGACGGCACCGAGCACAGTGAAACACGCGAGGTCGGGGATTGGCTTCACCCCCTAGGCCTTGCCAGGCGCTGTAGCCTTGTCTGACCCTGTGAACTGCCCATAATCGCTGATGGTCTCCAACCGGCGCAGACAGTACCAAGCGGCAAGAACGGGTGGTGAATCTCATCGCCCGTAGGACTGCCGGATAAGAGGCGACGGCACCGGCTGTGGACTTCCACACGAGCCTGAGACTGGCCTCGCCCACTGGGTCCGAGCGCGCGGCGAGGGGCTCGCGGACCATGAAAACTGAGGTCTACTATTGAATCCCTGAGCCCGCCGGTGAGATTCGGTGGCGGGGAAGTGGGACGCTTGTGTACGAGAGCCGGCCCGATCCCCTACTGCGAGGCGGGGAGAGGCGCTGGGTCCGGTGACTCGCCTGGGACGTCCTGGTGGTGAACGTGGGTGAACGGCTGCCGCAGAGCGCTGAAGTGAGCCCCCCGGTCTGTGGCCTTCTGAGCTCAGCACTCGGGGGCCAGAAACAGAGGGATACGCAAGACCGGGGACTGGCTCCACCCCTGGGCCTCGACGCACGCTGTGGCCCCGTCTCATCCTGGGCAATATTTGCAGTCGCTGACGACCCACGGCCGGCCCAGCTGGAACCCAGAGGCAAGGCCCGGTGATGAACCCCATCATTCATGGGACTGCCGGGCGGGAGGCGGCGATACCAGATGTGCAACTCCAAGCGAGGCCGTGGATGAACCCCGCCCATTAGGCCTGACTGAAAGGCGAGAAACTGGCGGCATGTGATGACTGCAGCCTGCGGTTGTAGCCCCGAGACCACCGGTGAGACTCTATGGTGAAGGCGGGGAACGTTTGTGTCCGAGAGCTGGTCCGCTCCCCTGCTAAGAGGTGAGGAGAAGCGCTGGGCCTGGTGACTCGCCCGGGACTGGCGACTGCCCCACCCCTGACATTGGACAACAGTGCTGAGACCACCCGACAAGGCCGTGCTGGGGCTGGGGCTGTGGTAAGACGTCTCTGCATAATTATGGGAAGATTGCACGCAGCCCGCTTGCGCTGGTGAGGTACTGTGACATTAACAACTACCTGAGCCCTAACGGCGCAGCGAGGGTTGGTTCTGCTGGGGCAAACCACCGGATATTGCCTTCTGAGAATAGAAGGAACTGTGGGGCATCACATAGACACTTGAGGCATGCCATGCTGGCCACACCCTGCCGTTACACTCCTTGTCACGGCGTGAATGGCCACAACACGTGTTTAATTCCCCCCGCACTTTCATCGATTGGGATACTGTGGGCCTAGGATTGGCCGTATACGAAGATCTATTACGCTGCCTATTGAGGCTACGACGCCGAGTTCAGAGACAATAGGACCCATCTGACGCATCTCACACCACGGTTGTTGCTGTGCAGTGGTGAGCGGCACTGGTGGACCCCTGCGGCCCAGCCCAGTTAATCTTCAAACTCGATTGCCACGGGTGGTGAGTGAGAACTCTGAGGCTTCTTCCAGAGGCGACTGACGCTCACTGACCGCTGTTCCATGTCACGAGGAGGCCGAACAAAGGTTTGCACCGGGGGTGCGACGGCCTCTCACCCACAGACTCGGGCGCACGCAGACAAGATGGCAGGGGTGGAGACACTGGACCCCATGACGCATAAGCTCGATGCGGTGTTGGCAGCAGTTGAGAAGCTGGGAGAGACGATGAATCAAATCTGCACCTCCCTAGAAGGCAAAATAGACAAGGTGGCACTCGATCTCACGTTATTACATGAAGACCATCGTAAGCTCGCAGACCGTACAACCGTCACTGAGGGGGACATCGCGGAGGTTTCGCCCCGAGTATCCACTGCTGAAAAGAACATCCGTGACTTATTGAATCGAGTGGAATTCTTGGAAGACAGAGCTGAAGATGCCGAGGGCAGAGCCCGCCGCAACAATGTACGCGTCGTAGGCCTGCCGGAGGGAGTGGAAGGAAGAAATGCAGCAAATTACGCAGAGGGCTGGATCCGATCGCTAATACTGGGGGAGGCCCTATCTCCACAATTCGTTATTGAAAGGGCGCACAGGGTACCTGCCAAGCCCCCGCCTCCGGGTTCTAACCCAAGGCCATTTCTAATACGTTTATTAAATTACAGAGATGCCATTCTTCAAGAGACTTGGAAACTACAGGATATTCAAGTGGACAATCATAAAGTCATGATCTATCCGGACTACACGTTCCAAGTCCAGAAACAGAGACACTCATATCTAGCGGTGAAGAGGCGCTTGCGACAATGTGATCTTAAATACTCTCTGCTGTTTCCGGCGAAGCTAAGAGTCATTGCAAATGGTAAGACCCACTTTTTCAGCACCCCGGGCAGCGCTGAAGAATGGCTGGAATCCTATCATTTAACACCAATAGGACGCAGAGAGACACTCCCGGAGGCTGGACCGCGGCGACGTAGGGGAAGACGAAGGAAATCGCAATCCTCGGCATCTCAAGCCTCTGGCCCAACACCAGAGTTGATATTGAGCGGCCAGCTTGAAGCGGTACAAGCAGTGGCAAATATCAGCGGATCGCCAGGAGGGGAATCCGATTCGGACTCTGATCGACAAGGGCCGCAAAGTGATGAGGAACTCTCGGACAATCTCCCTGGCTCCCAAGGCTCCTGCGTGCTACCGCATGTCACCCCGCAGACCTCTGACAATGTTACCTGAGCATATATGCATTTTGTATCCAACTCCCCTTACACTCGTGGGCAGAGCGCCACACGCCCTCGCCAGAAACGCAAGTATAAAGGACTCTACATGCAGTTTCTGTATCATGTCGATTATATTTAGTAGCCGTGCCGATGTTGGAATTTTGCAGGGCTAGTCTTATACTCACTGACATGTTTTTCTTATCAGCTCTTTCATGTATGGGAATATTATATATGACAAACAAGCAGCGGCCCTAGCTCACAAATATCTGGCCAGAGCTGGGCTTAGCCACATATGGCGGTTCCCTCCTTTTCTTTAATTAATTTTTTTAGATTGCTGCGCACAATAGTCTCCCCCGGACGTTAGTTGTGTGCCATTGCATTATAAGTTTGGGCGATTGCTTTTTGCAAAGTAGCTCTAATGGTATTTTTGATTGTGCGTGGTTTATTTGTTATTTATGTCATCTTCTGTCAACAAGGGTACGAATGTTGGACGACTGATCCATACAGGGGCATGCGCTCTAGGATACTCATTATATGCCTGCTCCCCCCCCTGCCCTCTGGCCGGACCGGACCACTTGCTCCCCTGACATACACTGGTCATGGCTCCCATTAGGATAGGCACATGGAACGTGCGAGGTATACATAGCCCGACACGCCGCTATCTTATATACTCCTACCTTCGCATACAAATAGCACTCCTTCAAGAGACGCATTTGACTAAGGCTGAAGTCACACGTCTCCATAGGCGCTGGAGGGGGAAATTATACGCAACGGGATACTCTACATATGCACGGGGGGTCCTAGTGTGGGTGAGGCCGGGTACTCCATTTCGAGTGGTTGACACAATAGTTGATGGGGAGGGCAGGTATGTTTTAGTTCAAGGGGTACTTGACGGTAAGCCGATAGTATTGGCATCACTTTACGCACCCAACACTGAGCAAGCTGCCTTTATAGATCAGATATCGCAGAAATTGTCCATGTGGCACGACATCCCCATGATCTTGGGTGGGGATTACAACTGTGTACTGGATGTCTCTCTAGACCGATCCTTTCCCCCCTTGCCAGGCACCACCACATGCACAGCTGCGAAAGCGTTAGCAAATTGGGCCACGCACTGGCGCATTACTGATGTGTGGCGGCACAGAAATCCACTAGATAGGGTGTACTCCTATTACTCTGGGGCCCATAGACTCCATGTACGCCTAGACCGCTTCATGGTGTCAGATGGCCTTTTACCATGTATCTCCGACTCTTCGTACATGGGACGCACACACTCTGATCCTGGAGCTCCAATGGGAGATCGAACTGCCGCCGATTCCGATATGGCGCCTCCAACCGGATGTTCTCCTCGATGCGCCATTTCGAGACTCGCTGGCCACTGCAGTAGCACAATATTTTGAAGACAACACAGGTACGGCCTCGTCGACACTGGTGGAGTGGGATGCCCTCAAGGTGGTTACTTGAGGACATTGTCTGGGGACGCAGGCAGGCATGCGTAGGCAACTGGAAAAAGACCTCACTATTTTAGAGCAGAGACTGGCCACTAGCGAACAGACTGCCATAGATGGTACTCGGGACCGGCTGGACCGACATAGGGAGGAACATGCGCAGTTGTTAGAACGGCTGCGTTGCCTCAATTACGCTGCACACTCGGCGAGAACGCATCACATGGGCGACAAAGCAGGTAAACTACTTACATGGCTTATCCGTCAGAATGAGTCGTCAACACCGATAGCATCGGTACAACTGGCGAACGGAGACATTGCATATACCCAACGAAGCATTCATAGTGCGTTTGTAACGCACTATCGTGATCTGTATAACTCGCGTGTGCGGGTTACACCTTTAGAGCTACGGACTTACCTGGAAGACTTAGATCTACCAAGGCCCACACGCACTCAAAGTGACAAATTAAATGCTTCCCTTAACCCTGAGGAAATTCGAGACAGTATTTTCTCATTGTCCAATGGGAAGTCGCCTGGACCGGATGGTCTGCCGGCTGAATTTTATAAGGCATATGCGCACATCTTAGTACCGCAATTGTTAAAGGTATACGAGATGGCGCTTGACGACTCCACCCTCACCGCCACACAGAATGAAGCCCTGCTGCTATCCCTCCTCAAACCTGATAAACACCCTGATCTTCTGGGCTCTTATCGGCCGCTTGCGCTCCTTAACGCAGATTACAAGATTTTTGCTTCATTATTAGCCAGACGCCTCTCGCCATTAGTGAAAACATTGGTGCACCCCGATCAGAACGGTTTTGTCCCCGCACGGTGCACTTCTCTTAATATACGGAGGTTTTTTAGAGTTCAACAGTATGCAGCGCATAGCTGGCCCCGATCCGGCTGCCTGGTATTGGATTTAGAAAAAGCCTTTGACTCTTTGGAGTGGCCCTATCTGGCGGCTGTGTTAGGCAAATATGAGTTGGGAGAACACTATTTAAACATGGTTCGTCTATTGTATCAGCGTCCTACTGTCCGGGTTCGCACTGGAAATTTGGTCTCCGATTGCATAAGGGTGAGGCGCGGGACACGTCAGGGATGCCCACTGTCTCCTTTATTGTTCTCCCTAGCTATGGAGCCTCTGGCGATGCTGCTCAGGAGAATGGCGAGGAATATGGTATACCGTTGGGGGATGGAATACATGCAATTTCCCTATATGCAGATGATTTATTGTTATATCTTCGGGATGTCACAGCGATCCCGACATCCATTGCAGATATACTCCAGGCGTTTGAGGAGAAATCAGGACTCCGGGTCAACTGGGCTAAATCAGGGATCTACTCATTTAACGCTGACATAATAGAGGAAGATATATTCCTGAATGGATCGCTCCTCACGTGGTATCCCACCACCTTCAGATACCTTGGCATTTTTGTGTATCGATCACCTGATGATTTATTGGAGGGCAATCTGTTGAGGGCTGTTTCAGCCATACGAGCAAAGGTGCAATTTTGGAAAATGCTTCCACTGAATGTCCCGAGTCGCATTGCCCTGCTGAAAATGATTGTACTTCCCAAATTGCTCTATTATTTCTCAAACCTCCCTCTTTACGTACAACCTAGGATCTTCCGAGAGCTGGAACGGTTGTTTCGAGACTTGATATGGAACAAGGGTAGACCGCGAGTTGCTTTATGGAAGATGTATGCTCCCATTAGCCAAGGTGGGCTAGCCGTCCCTAATATGGAACTGTATTATTTGGCTGCCCAGCTCCAATGGGCGACAAAGTGGCTTGATGGTAGATGTTTGGAGGATACAGCGACTATGCAACAGCCTTGGACCCACTCTCAGGTCTACCATTTGTTCCACCCCATTGCTAAACTCCTGCGGCCAACGCAAATACATTTAGGACTGGCCCATAAATGCTACAAACGGTGCTTATACCTTACCCGCACGACACTCCCTTATGTCCCGATTTTGCCATTATTGGGGACGCCGAGAGGAAGGTTGGACACATCGGAGATGGCTTTGACAACCTGGCATGCGGCAGACTTATGCACTCTGGGTGATTTGTATAGAGACGGTGCGATATTAACATTTGAGGCGTTGGTTGAAGAGACTGAATTGCCAGCGGGTCAATTCCTTTTGCACACCTCCCTTTTGAGAGCTCTGTCAGCCGCCTGGGGGGATCTGGCAGCTGAGCCACCAACACATCTAGTATTGCAATATCTGCACGTTATGGGGGCGGGATCACACGTGGTGCACTGGCTAGTGGAGGCGTTGCTTACACACACATTGAAACCAATGCAGCGCCTTCGAGTTAGATGGGAGATGGATAGGGGCCGACCTTGGACAGATAAGGAATGGGACATCATATTAGCAGGCGCCAGGCATGTACCAAGAAACGCTAGATTTAAGCTTATACAAACATATATCATACAGAGGGCATACCTCTCGCCGGACATGCTAAACAGATATTTCAACACAGCCACTTCCACATGTGCTCGCTGTCAGCTTCCAGATGTGGACCTGCTTCACATTTTGTGGACTTGCGCATCCCTTCAGCGTTACTGGCAAGAGGTAATTACAGCTCTGAATTCCTGCGCAGACACGCAGCTGCCATTGTCATGGGAAGCCTGCCTCCTAGGGCTTTACGCTAGATCTAAAAAAAACAAAGTCGCCTCGAGATTTCTCGATCTAGGTTTAATTACCGCAAAACGTCTTAGAACCAAGAATTGGAAAAGCACAGATCCTCCAGTAATAACCAGCTGGAAGCGCTCATTTCTCATATGGGCACAAGCAGAAAGTACGGTACTGCACAGGGAGGAGACAGCAGGGCTCCGCAAATACCCTATTGCACAAGTCTGGGACACATTCCTTACTGCACTATGTACTGACAACACCATAGCTGCAGATGATACCCTAGCTATCGGTTCGTGACGAATATGCTGCTGCTTTACTGCCTAGCCAAGCAGGAGAGACCGATCTCTGAATGCATAAAGCAGTTGCCCCTTATACCCCCAGCTCCGATATAAGTAGGCATACATACCCCATCTGCTTCTCTAGACACGGGGGCCTCCTCTGCTGATTGGCAATCGCACCTAGCTACGCGCACTATCTCATGATACTGTGAGGAAATGAACCGACAGTACACCCTTGTACCCTGTCAAGCGAGAATGTCTCTGTTTGATTTTCGTTGATGGCAAAGTTCCTTCTTTTTATAGTATAAGTTTTAGTTTGGTTTGTATAGTTTTAGAAAATGGGTTTTATTGGTAATCTTCAGTGATTTATTTTCCTAATTTGTCACTAGAAAATTTCTTTTCTTTTGCAATGATGTGATGTTCGGCTCCAAAGGGCAGCAAATGTATATTCATGACATATATATAAGATTTTATCAATAGAATTCCAGCCAAATGTGTCAGGAGTAAGATGCGTTTAGGAATGATTATAATTTCTAAACCAGGATGTTGTAGTAATGTGAGCGATGGCACACCGGGACTCCAGAATGCATACTTAACCGAGATGTCAACCATAACACAAGGGTATGAAACGTTAGCAACGATAACAACCTGAAGAATTGTGTACAATAACCCATTGTTTATGTATTGTATGTATTATGTATACATTTGGAAATGTTGTACATGACTATGATGAGAGTTCTATTTCAAACAGTAGAAAATACCAATAAAGAAATGTAAACAAAAAAAACAATGTCTAGGGAGTCAGAGGAGTCATTTTGCTGTGCTCTAACTACTGCAGCTCCTGTGTACCTGATCCCTGTTTCTTGATCAATGGTGGAAGACCCATCAACAAAATATACTGTACTGTCTGGCAATGGGTCCTCTTTTGCTGCTCCTGACTCATCGGGTGAATATGTGGCACAATCATGTGTGTCATTATCTGAGGTGGCAATGGGGTGGGCAAAGAACGTGGCAGGGTTTACTGTGTGGCACTTGACAACTTTCAGAGAAGGCAATGATAGTATGACTTCGTAGCCTGATACTCTTTGTGTAGTCAGTGTTGTTTTGGCTTTCTGTATTATTGCAAAGACGGCATGTTCAGTGTACAGAGTTAACGGGGACCCCATGACTATGGGGGTGCTTTTCTCAACAGCGAATGCTGCTGCTGCTAGAGCTTGTTCACACGGGTAGTGACCTTTCATTACAGAATCCAGCATGCCAATGAAGTAGGCAATGGGCTTATGGCCCATGGGATATTTTTGGGTAAGCACTGCAGTCATAACTTGGCCGTCGCAGTGAGTGAATAGGTAGAACTCCTTGGTATAGTCAGGAGACCCTAACACTGGTGCATTTGTTATTTCATCTTTTAACTGTGTGAAGGCTGTTCTCATTTCAGGTGTCCAATCTAGCTTATTATGTGTGTCTTTGGCCATTTTATCTGCTTTCAGCAATGGGGCAGTAATAGTAGAGAAATCAAAGACCCACTGACGAACATAATTCACTAATCCTAGGAATTTCTGCATGTCCTTGACTGTTTGAGGCTCAGGGGTACATTTTATTGCCTCAACTGTACCTAGTGTTGTGGAAAAGTGCCTTTTAATGAGCACACCGGTGCAGGGGTCACCCTTCTCTGTCCACGGGTCCGTAGACCAACAAAATAGAGATTGGCACTGAAGCTGGAATTCAAATAACAGGTTTATTAATCACTCATGAGTGGGACTACGTCCACACAGCACTCTCAAGTGCTGCCTGAGATAGTACATTGAAGTCACAGAACACAGGCCTTATATACAGCTTTTTCTGCACTTGTAAGCATGTGAACAGAAATAGGAAGGACAAGTTTCACAAATAGTTTTCAGCAAACAAGGACAGATGAAAAACCACATGGTCAGCAAAGTGGGAGGGGGAGCAGGAGTGCTTATGGCAGCAGTAAATGATTGACAGTTGAGTCTGAGACCAGGTGTTCTGGCAGCTACAAACTCTTAGCACATACATTGCTTTTAGCTGAGTCAGGAAGTCAACTAAAATAGACAGCACAGGCAGGGAAAAAGATGAGCAGCAGAGGACGGGAGAATTACAAAGCCAACAAAATGGATGCCACAACCAAGATGGCTTCAGCTTATGCTAACGGAAATTATTTCAGATTTCCACAGACGACCCTTTTAGCATATGCTGAAGACATCTTCTATGCTTTGAGGAAGTACGGAAAACATCGTGCACATCTATCTGCATTAATTCAGTAATTTCTTGGTCCATTGCCAAGCGAGCATTTACATTTGTAACATTTCGTTTAGTCGGTATACATGAGGTACAAGTAGAAATACAAAGGGAACAGAGCATTGGGCCGCATTGAATACATAGGCAACAAATGAAGAGAATCGCAAAAAATATACATAGAGCTGTTAATACTTTCCATCCCCATACAGTAAATACATTCCATAGCCATCCAGTCCAAGTCCATGTTCCTGAATCCTGATGGATTTCAGTGGCTATTTTGTGCAACTTGGAAATTGCGTCAAAAATAGAAGGGGCGTGGTCAGGGATATACACACAGCAGCTACTCCCTATGATGCGACATGCTCCACCACGGTCGGCCAGGATTACGTCAAGGACCATCCTATTTTGGAGCGTCACAATTCTCGCAATTTGTAGTTCCTCTGTGATATTTCCAAGCGCCAAGGCTGTCTGGTTCGTTACAGCCTCTACAACACGTGTCAAACGCCTGATCTTCCTACTGTTTAAGGACGCACCAACAAAGAAGAATAGTCCCAAATTAAAGTCGATAAACTGCTGTAGTGCAGTATCAGTTTGATCCACCTCATCATTATTTATTGTTCTCTTGAATCTATTTTTGGAAATGTCATTATACAATTTATAGTTTTTATGGTAGGATGCAGGTGCCAAAAACACAGGTGGAAGCAAAAAGGACACGTAGCAGCTTCCCGACCAACCAATAGGTAGATGGTAATAACCTTTACTTCCGCAAATGAAATAGGTGTTGTGTGAGGACAAAAAACTGCTATTGTTTGTTCCAGTAATATTCAATACTGTAGTACAGTCACTTTTTCCCACAGGGATACTGCCAATACTGCTCACACAGAGATCCGCTCGAGCTCTAGAAACAGCGATAACAGGAGGCCCATTACCCTTGATGGTTCGAGTGCTGGGGAAAATATAGTGTGTGGAGGAATTTCCTCGGCGATACTCCTCCATTTCCCATACAGTTTCTTTGGCTTGTGGGTCCCCTTCCTCATCAGGGTAGCAGACTTTGTTCAACTGAGCGTTAAGTCTTCCTACATCATAGTTAGTAATATTAGCGATATGAGAAGCCCACAATAATGCAAACCAGGCTCTGCAGGAGCCATTATGTGAAAACAACAAAGGAATGAAAGGCGTTCCTCCCTTTCTCTGATGAGCTGGCATCATTCCACATACCCAGCAGTTGGTAACGTTCGTAGCATTGTGCGTGTGGTGCAACATTTGAATGAAAGTGTTATTAAAGTAGGACATTCTGTGCTTTTGCTCATGATAAGGTAGAGTAAAATAGTGATGTTCAATGGGGACAGGAGTAGTAGCAGTCAATAGATTTTGAACAGGAGCTACTTCCTCTACAACCCAAGTTATTGTAGCGATGACAACAACAGTCAAAGTGAGTCCAGTAGCAATCATAGTTTGTTTATTACAGATTCTCGCAGCAGCCGGTTTCTTCTCCTCAAGCATATTCATTCCACCGTCAAACAACAAAGCAGATGGTGCCCTAAGGTCCTGGGCAGGCGTTGATTTCTTCACTAACATTGAGACGAGTAGTCACTAATAGACTACCCCCCTTTGAAGTCAGTCTTTAACCACCCAGGACAGTGGCTCAAACAGTCTTTTTCAATGAAGTGTCTTTCTTCCTGGCTCGCAGCTGATATCGAGATGTACCAGGGATCGTGTGGTCCGGGAAGACTTCCTCAGGTCCTTCAGGTGACGTAGCTTGTCCTTTCTCTGTGACCAGGATATCGCGGTGATCTGTCAGCACAGTTGGGCTCACTAGATCCTGCAACACTTTTCGACAGTGTGTCGCATGGACCCAGTTCTTCCGATTGGTCACTCGAACTGCAGTCCTGGTAGCCAGTAGCACCTGCTCAGGGCCTCGCCATCTCGGTGCTAGGGAGCTGGTCCTCTGAAAGGATTTAATCACCACGAAGTCACCAGGGCGCAAACAATGGCCCTCACCTTGCGACCTGTCTGGAAGAGTCTCCCGAACCTGTTGATAAATAGAAGACAAACTATCAGTCAACTGTGACAAATAATCATTCATCAACACATGTGGTACATCATGAATAGGGCGTGGCTTAGGAATCCCCCAAATATTCATAGGCCTTCCGAAAACCACCTCATACGGTGTGAGGCCAGATCGTGAATGTGGTATCGATCTGATAGATAACAACGCCAGAGGCAGCGCATCAGGCCATTTCAATGACGTGGAGGCTTGTATCTTAGCCAATTTCAATTTCAGAGTGGAGTTATATCGCTCCACTAGCCCCGCTGATTGTGGGTGAAAAGCAGCATGAAACTTCTGCTTAATTCCCAACCCTTTCATGAGATACTCAACAACTTGCCCAATAAAATGGGGTCCGTTGTCACTCCACAAAACTCGACAAATGCCGAATCGGGGAAAGAACTCCTTTAGGAGCACCTTTGCTGTCGTAAGAGCTGTATTATCTTTCGTAGCGTATGCCTCTACCCATTTACTGAAGGCACAAACCACTACCAAGACATACTTTAGGTTGTTACAGCGCTCAAGCTGGATGTAATCCATTTGCAGGACCTCAAAAGGTGCAGTTGGTATTGCAAACCCTCCTGTTGGAGTTCGTGTTCCCTTTCCAGGATTATACTGGAGACAGATCTGACAGGACTGAACTATCATTTTAGCCGTGCCGGCAATCTCTGGATGATCCCAAACTTGCATAAGTTGCTTTGTTATTGAGGATGCTCAAACATGTGCCGGCCCATGTGCCATGTGAATCATAGGGTGTAAATAGGCTGTGGGTAACTTCCATTTTGTCATTTCTTTATTCCTCCAACAGCCCTCATCATCCAATGCTCCCTCCTTGGACCATTGGTCTAATTCGTCAACAGAAGCAGATTGTTGCATGTCCAGCACCTCTTGCCTGGCATCATGCCAACGCTCAGCCTGTGACTTAACTACATACATAGATGTGGTACTTCGCTGCATTGCAGTCTCACGGGCTGTGTAATCCGCAAAGGCATTGCCTGCTCCTATTTTATCAGTCACTTTCTTGTGTGCACTACATTTAACAATTGCCACTTTCTTAGGATAGGTCAAAGCAGTAAGGAGATTATGTACTAATTCCCCATGCACTATTTGTGTCCCATGTGAAGTAAGAAAGCCTCTTTCTTTCCATAACTGCCCGAAACTATGAGCCACACCAAAGGCATATTGGCTATCAGTGTAAATGTTAACAAGCAAATCTGTACTAAGCTCACATGCTCTTGTCAGTGCTATCAACTCGGCTGCTTGAGCTGACTTCTGTGGGATGCGAGCTGTCTCAACTACTGTTTGAAGTGTTGTAATTGCATAGGCGGCAGATGTAGTGCCATCAGGTAACTTCAGGCAGGACCCATCAACCCACAATTCCCCATCAACACTAGAAAGGGGTGTATCTTGTAGGTCAACACGACCCTTTGTTTGTTCTTCAGTAAGGGATATACAGTCATGTAACTCTTGTGACTGAGACTGAGTAGCTGGAAATGGCAATAATGTAGCAGGATTCAGAGTCAAACATCTTTTCAACGTAATATGAGGGGCCAAAAGTGTCAATTCATATCCTGTCAAGCGGGCACTAGTCAAATGCTGTGTTTTTGTTTGATTGAGCAAGGCATCGACTGAATGGGGTACTAACACAAGCAATCTATGTGACAAGACTATTCCCTCACTCTGACGTATAGACACAGCCGTTGCCGCCACCGCTCAAAAACAACCAGGCAGCGCGCGGGCAACTGGATCAAGGACAACTGAAAAATATGCACAAGGACGTTGTTTAACACCGTGTGTCTGTGTTAAAACCGAGAGGGCACAACCTTCCCTCTCGTGTACATAGAGTGTGAAAGTGTTAGTGTAGTCTGGAGTTCCTAATACAGGTGCAGAACAAAGAGCTTGACGTAACTGTTGGAAGGCATTCTGGCATTCAGTAGTCCATGGGAGGGGCATCGGAGTGTCTTTAGTCAAAAGGGCCAACAAGGGTTTAATAATGTGTGAAAAGCTAGGGATCCACTGCCTACAAAAAGAAGTAAGGCCAATCAGTGCACGGACATCCTTCTGAGTACGGGGCACAGGAGTGTCTAAAATAGTTTGAATGCGATCTGATGTGAGTGCACGTCCCTCCTTAGACAGGAGGTGACCTAAATAGGTAACCTGCTGTCTACAAAATTGCAATTTCTTCCGAGAGACTTTGTGATGATGAGAGGCAAGAAATGATAATAATGACAGTGTTCCTTCTTCACACTGTTCAGGGGTATCGGCAGCCAACAAGATGTCATCGACATATTGAATAAGAGCCACCCCTTTTGGTACAGGAAAAGAATCAAGCTGCCTTTTCAATGCCTGACTATAAATGCTAGGACTCTCTGTATACCCTTGCGGAGCTCTACAGAATCTGAATGATCTATTATTCAAAGTGAAGCCAAACAAATAACGGCTGTCAGGGTGAATAGGTATCGAAAAGAATGCATTCTTCAAATCTATTACACTAAATGTAGTGGCAGTAGGAGGAACCATAGTAAGAAGTGTCGTAATGTCAGAGACTACCGGATATTGGGGCACCACGATTTTGTTAACCTCTCGTAAATCAATAATGAATCTGTAAATTTTAGTATCAGTGTCTTTTTTCAAAATAGGAAGGATAGGACTATTACAGGTATTATAAGGTACTTCTTCCACAACCCCCACCTTGATCAAATCCTGAACAATGTGCGTCAATGCTTCTTCGCCTTCCCGAGATATTTTATATTGGGGCAATCGAGGCAATGAAGCACCTTCCTTCACTTGAATATGCACTGGTGGAATAACCATTTGACCCACATCGGTATCTGATTTAGCCCACAAAGTACTAGGTAAAGATGCCAGAGCGATATCCTCTTTAATGAGACAAGACCTCTCAACCATTGGATAATTATCATTTAAGATAACACGCACACTTTCTGGGGAACAACGTATTGTAGCACGAAAATATTTAAGCATATCGATACCCACAATGTTATCCAGCGTGTTAGGGGAAAGCAGAAAAGGACATACTGCAGTGAATTTATCAAGACTAAATGCAAGTGGCTGTGACAGTGGGCTAGGTGTAGGTGTCCCATCGAATCCTATCGATATTATCATTGCGCCAGACAAGGGAGCCCTAGGAACCAATTTTTTAGACAGAGCACTACGAGTAGCTCCTGTATCAACCAGAAACCGATGAGTAGAGCCCAAGACATTTGCATCAACATAAGGACCTTTCTGATCTACTGGGACCTCAACCGGTTCCTTACCCCATCCTAGGCATTCCTATGCGTAATGAGAATCCCCAAGACCATCAGCCGAATAATCTGACATTTGATATCGATTTCGTCTATCAAAGGTATTAGAATAATTTGGTCTGTGTTCAACTGCCTCAAATCTGGGACGATTGCCCATGCCTCCCCTATTTCCTGAATTCCCTGGGCTCCCTTTCATATTTCCTCTACCTCGTTGGTACTGCTGACCTCGCAAAAGGGGGCACTCAGAACGCCAATGTCCAATCTCTTTACAATAAGCACACTGATCAGAGGACAAAGTTGCTCGAGGGAAAGGGGGTACACCAGGTGTATATACTGCACGTCCGTCTCTTCCACCACCTCTGAATGGTGGACCATATACTTGAGCCAACATAACTTTCGTCTTTAAATCCTTAACCTTCTTATCCTCCTTGCCTTTTGCTTCCAATTCCTGACGCTCATAATACTGGGCCATAGTCAAAAGGGAGACTGGGGAAGACGTAGTCCACGAACTCTCGCTGGCCTTGAGGCGACTAGCTATTTCTGGCAACATGTTAGTGACAAATTTGTCGACGAACAGATGCTTACCCGTGTCATCTGTCAAGGACTGCCCACTAAAATCATGGAATGTCTCTTCAAATCGTGTAAAGAAATCGGAAACTGACTCATCCGCTTTCTGTTTACAAGACGCTAATGTAGTCCAATCTATTTTCTTAGGGGGTATGAGAGTTTTCAACTTAGTCACAATAGCTTTAGGAAGATCTAATATCACCTGTTGCGGTTTCTGCGCAGGCTCTCTAGCCACATCTATTTCTTCTAAATGCACCCAAGTATCACCATATGCTACATTATCATCTATTTTCCGAATTGTTCTCCACATATCAGGGGGCAAAATAAGTCCAAAAAACATATCAATATCTGGCAAGGTCATAGTGCAGGAGCTAATAGCTCCTTCTACTTCTTCATAAAAAGCGGCAGGATTTTTTCGCGGATCGGGCAAAGCAGCCTTAAGAGCCATAACATCTGCTCTACTCCAAGGAGTATAGACCCAATTATAAATAAAATATCCCTTTGCATCATTTGAAGTTTTATCGTCATTTGTTCCCGCACCCTTCGGGGGAACATACAGAGGCGCAGCTTCACGCATTGGTTTTACATTAACCACAGTATCACTAGGGTCATTGTCTATCCCCAAAACTTCTTCTTTTTGCACTGGGGTCTGAACTGTTTGTGCAGTTTTAACTTTACTAGCTGATTTTTGCTCCGCTTTTAAACGTAGTGTATCATGTCTTAATTTAACCACTCACCTAATTAGATCAGGTATATTTGAAAAAAGAAAAGTTCCATCATTTAATTGTTTATAATCAGAATTGATATCAGTGGGCTCTAAGTTTTTAGAAACGTTTCTAAAACCAAGTATTACCTCCCAAGTGAACTTCTCTGCAAAATATAACTGCTCTAAATCCTTCCACTGCTGAACCATTGCTACAAGGTCTGGAGCAGAAGTAGTCCCACGAGCTTCTTTGCGAGCAGTGGATCTGATAGTGGCTTTTTCGTCAGTAGTCAAAGTAGAGCGAGTCTGCCGCCCATCTTGCTTATCTAAGTCTTTATCGTCTGAGGAAAAATGTTCTTCAGAAAGATCATTCTCAGGGGCAGAGGGAAATTTATACGGGGCGGAGGTCGATCTAACAAAATGGAGTCATCCTGAGGTTTATTAAGAATGGGATAAATGGGGCGCCTAATAGGGTACTGACCAGTTACCTCTAAACGACGCTCCCTTTCCTCTTTTTCTTTTATTGCCTTCATCTCTTTATTTTTTAATTCCAATGCTTTTTGATATATCGTTTTTCGCTGTTCTTTTTCTGCTATAGCTTCTTCTTTCCTCACTCTCTCTTGCACTTCTTTCTCCCACATTCGTACACAATCAAACATATCTTGTCGACTTTTCCTTTTAAACAAACACTGTTCTACATATTGAATCTTCTTAAAGTCAAATGACCCATTCACTGGCCATTGTAGATCAGGATCCTTTTTCGTATATTTGTTCCACAATGTACTATACATTATGGAAGAAATACCATATTTGACATACATATGTCTATTAGGTGTCCCCTCTGGGGGAGCCGGCTGACTTCATTCTAAATCCTTTTTGGTACCACCAAGACAGCAACACAACCTACGGAGTGTGTTGGAAACAGGCATGCTACCAAATTTTTGTAAAATATTACTTTTCCAAAATATTCAAAAGTAGAGAAAAATCTCCACATTACCTGCCTTTATCTTTTGCAAAAAATAAATCAAACAAACAAAACCAGAATCTTGGCCAAGCAAATCAAGAGTGCCGCTTCAGCGACCTTACCAAACAAGAGTCTCCAACTTCCACCTGCCGATCTCTTAGTCGACCTAATGGTCACTGCAAATTTTATGCCAAAGGTTACCTCAGTCGGGACCGGCCACCACCCGGAGGGTCAAATCGAAAAACCGGAAAAGTCACTTTGGCTGCAAAGACAAGGGTCTCCTCATGCAGGACGTCTCCTCAGTAATATTCCACTCTTCCGTCAAGACCACTCCTTCAGACGGCCGCGTCCTCGACGAGGCCCCACGTATTGGGCGCCAATTGTGGAAATGTGCCTTTTAATGAGCACACCGGTGCAGGGGTCACCCTTCTCTGTCCACGGGTCCGTAGACCAACAAAATAGAGATTGGCACTGAAGCTGGAATTCAAATAACAAGTTTATTAATCACTCATGAGTGGGACTACGTCCACACAGCACTCTCAAGTGCTGCCTGAGGTAGTACATTGAAGTCACAGAACACAGGCCTTATATACAGCTTTTTCTGCACTTGTAAGCATGTGAACAGAAATAGGAAGGACAAGTTTCACAAATAGTTTTCAGCAAACAAGGACAGATGAAAAACCACATGGTCAACAAAGTGGGAGGGGGAGCAGGAGTGCATATGGCTGCAGTAAATGATTGACAGTTGAGTCTGAGACCAGGTGTTCTGGCAGCTACAAACTCTTAGCACGTACATTGCTTTTAGCTGAGTCAGGAAGTCAACTAAAATAGACAGCACAGGCAGGGAAAAAGACGAGCAGCAGAGGACGGGAGAATTACAAAGCCAACAAAATGGATGCCACAACCAAGATGCCTTCAACTTATGCTAACGGAAATTGTTTCAGATTTCCACAGTGTGACTTGTCTTCCTGATGCTGATAGTAATTGGCCAAGGTAGTGCACTTCTTTCTGACAGTATTGAAGCTGTTGTTTGTCTACTTTGTATCCTCTTTGTGCTAATGTAGTGAGCTGGGCAATTGTGTCCTTTCTGCATTGTTGCTCAGTAGGACTGCAGAGCAATATGTCGAGGACATACTGCAGCAGGGTGCTGTCACATTGAAAATTTGATAAATCAGCTTTGACAACTCTGTTAAAGATGCTGGGGGACTCACAATAGCCTTGTGCTAACCTCGTGTATGTCATTTGAACATTTCGGAATGTAAATGATAGCAGATATTGGCTATCAGTGTGTAATGGAACACTAAAAAAGGCATTTTTAGGTCAATGACCGAGAAGTACTGAGAGTCAGGGGGGATATTCGTGAGAATTACAGAGGGGTCCGGGACTATGGGGAATTCTGGTACAACTATGTTGTTAAGGGGACGCAGATCATGAACCAAACGCCATTGATTAGTCTTAGCTTTCCGCACAGGAAACAGACAGGTGTTGCAAGGGGATATGCAGGGGTATATTACTCCCTGATCCAGTAACGCTTGTATGGTGGGGGCAATACCCTCCTCTGCTTTCCTAGACAAAGGATACTGCCGAACTCTTGGTAGTATGGCACCTGGGTTCAATGTTATTCTGAACGGGGCGGCAGAGTGAATGAGGCCTACGTCATTTGGGCCAGTTGTCCAAATATTTGCTGGAACTTGAGCTAAATCTGCTTCACCTATGGGGTCATATTGTTTGGCGGCAGTGGGTATTCTTATTTCTACTATCACTGAGAGGGGTATTGCATTTTCATAGACAATCTCAGTTTTTGAATACTGTTCAGGAGGTCTAAAGAGTTGATCATCTGAAATATCCCTGACTAATCCTCCTGGTTGAATGAAAATGACACAGGTCCAAGTATGAGCATTATCGTCAAATGCTTGGAATGCTCCGTATGTAGGTGTTATTTCAAGACAGTGTATGTCCAGGATCATGTGTTTGTCAGATATTTGCCACTGGACGGGCTCTGACCTTATTGCTCAAAGAGGAGTCCACAGTGACTGCCATCATCCTAGCAAATGGTGTGCCTGGTATTGAGCAGATCATAGCCCCTTTTTCATCAAAGTGGATAGTCATGTTTAATTTTGCCATGAGGTCACGCAGTAGGAGATTCACTGGAGACTGTGGTGAGTAGAGCAGTTTTTGTTTCACCAAGTGGCCTCCTATCTCTATTGGTACTGGCTTAGTGAAAGGGACCCTTGCTATTGCCCCAGAGAATCCCTGTGTGTCCGCTATCTGATCTGAAATGGGCAGTGTTCCTCCCGTAATACAGGAGTAAGTAGCGCCTGTGTAAATGAGAAAGCTGTAAGTTTTATTGTTTATCGTGACAAAGACAATGGGGTCCTGTTCAACATTCATTGTACACGATAAAACTGGGCACACAAGAGTTGTCTGTGGGCTGTCCTAACCAGTTATCCTCCTGCTTGATATTGTTGGATGGTGCCCTGCGCAAATGGATTGCTGGACGTAATCACTGTGCCCCCTTGGGGTAAAATAGTTTGTGCTTGGGGCATCACCTGATTTACAGGTGCTTGCTGTTGCTGCATTGGTAGCTGTACCTGCTGAACAGGTGCCTGCAGTTGGGCTACTGCAGGTGCCTAAAGTTGCACTTGTTGCTGCATGTGCTGCTGCTGTACTGGTGGGGAATAGGAGTACAGTACTTGGGGCTGAAGTGGCTGTGGCTGCATCTGCTGCTGTTGTTGGAATTGTGTGGGTGTTTGCTGTGAAGGTCCTGTCACTAGCCGGCCCTCATCCCGCATTTTAGAGCGGCAGTCTCTCTTCATGTGACCCTGTTTTTGACAATAATAGCAGACGAGGGGTCCTGGCTGTTGTCTGAATCTCTGTTGTCCCATTCCTCTACCTCTACCCTGCATCTCTGTGTTCCTTGCCGTGTTTTGTCTGTTATTGTAGTACTGTTGTTGTTCAGTGTTGTAAGTTGGCTGTGCCTGTATGTATTGTGCAGTTCCCTGTGTGTTGCCTGCCAATGCATTCATGGCAACCTGGGGAAATGCCGTAACTGCAGTCATCTGATTGACTGGTGTTGCTAACATGACTGTATCTGGTGTGTCCTTTTTCTTATTAAGTTTCTGCTGTACTAATTTCGCGGCTGCATTTTCTATAGCCAACTGTCTATTCTTGTCCTGTTCTTGCTTCTTTTTGCAGAAGTGAATGATATGGTCTTGTATTTCAGGCCATGGCTTGCATTCCATTGATACTATCCCATCTAACTTTTTCTGTACTTCAGTGGGTAGTCCCTTTTTTACTGTGTGGTAGAAAAATCTACAATTCCCTCCTATTGCATTCCATTTTTCCCCTAACTCCTGATGCCATTTTTCCTTCATTCTGGTAATGTACTGGGCGGGATCTTCATTCTGTTGCATTGTCTGTGACATTAAGGACCCTATGTCTGGAACGTCAGGGAATTTGCGGCGCAAGTGGGACCATACAAAGGGTCCTATTTTGTTGAATGCAACACCATCGTGTTCTGTCCCAGTGAGTGTTATTTTGTTATTTATGCTTTTTAGTATGTCTTCTGCTTCTTCTCCGATCAGGGAGGTGAGCAGGCTCTTAATGTCACCTATGGCCAAATTGACGCCAGCAGTGTTTTTCTCTAGGGCTGCTATCCATTTGCCAGCGCCCTCTGTTAGTGGCGGCAATTGTTTTTTTAAATTTTCTTTGTCTATTTGTTACCAAGGGACATACAGTGGTGGGTCATTCGCATTTTTGAACAGTAGTGGCATCTGATGTGTCACTCTGGTGTCTGCTATAGTGGGACGTGTATGGTCATATTGGCGTGCGTATTTCTGCCAGATCCTTAAACTTGCTGTCATGTAGCCATAGTCCCAATCCTCGTCTCCCACCCTGTGTAGGATGCAATTTTCTGCTGTGGCCATGTGTTGTGGTTCAAAGGACCCTATTCGTGGCCACATGATCATTTGTGTTGCCAGACTCTCAGTCCAGCCAGCCAAATCATCTGTGAAGGGGATGACATAGAAGTCTGAATCTTCCCCAAGTGTAACTATTTCATTTGGTGTTAGGTCATTACGCTGTGGTGCATACTGTCTACTGAGATACATGTTGCGTATGTTTTTTAATTTAGTATTACGCAGAGAGGCTGTACCTGAGACGTCATATGAAATGTCATCCGGCCGCCCGTGTATCCCCAATATTTCTAGTCGCTCTACCTCTGTTCGTCTAATCTTTCTTCTCGTTGCTGGGTCTCCTGCATTTTGGAGCTCCCCATGCGGTGCTGTGTGCATGGGAGTAAGCGTGGGCATAGGTGGTGAGCGGAATGTATATGTTGGTGCTGGTGGCCATACCAGCGGGGGTGCTTGCGCAGGGCGATCGACCTGACTAGTTGTTGCAGCCGTCTGGGTTATTCCGGAAGCAGCAGCTTCAGGAGGACGGGGGGCCTCATTATTGTGTGATATTGCAACCCCCTCGTTTCCCCCAGGAGCGTGTGTCTGTGGTCTTTCTTGTGGTGAGGTGTCTGTTGTTGCCTGTTGTGATGGTGCTAGAAGGTCTGTGTTACTGAGCAGGTCAGCAAATGCGTCCTTCATTTGCTCTACTTTCATTGACAGGCGTCGGATAGCCTTAGCCTGGCCTGTAGGGCTGGGTGACCGACTTCTGTGTAGTAGGTCCGTATGGGGGTCGCCTAGTGTAATGCTGTCCATGCTCTTGCTTAAGTTAGGGCATGTTCTCCATTCGCTAAAGTGTGCTTGGTCAAATTTCGCTGGGTATTGCTGTCCTCTGTCCCTACACTGCTGGTGTGTAATTGGGAGATCCATAATAGGCTGGAGTGTGGTGCTGCTGGATGGCAGCTGGCTTTGGGAGAGCAGCGCAGCTTTGGAAGTAGTAGTTGGTTGTTATTAAGGAAGGGGTTAGAGCTAGTACGTGAGCAGTGAGACGATGTGTGAGAGGCGTTGTCAGAGTCTTCATCCTCCTCTTGCTGTTGTGGTGCAGTATTTGGTGCTGGTGTGAGCTTCAGTGTGAATTGTGCATCTATCTGGCCTGGCAGTCCGGGTAGTATAGCTTCTATCATTAAGCTGGGGCAGGCAAGATATCGCGGTGCTGGAACTGCGTCCATTAGGCCTGGAGCTGTGTCCATTATGCCACTGTCCAATGGGGGTGTACTGAGGAAGAATTGTCATCTGGTATTGGAACGAAACCAACAGCTGGTAAGTCATTTGTAGTAGGGGTCAAGTCTAAATTTTCGAGGAGGGTGACAGCGTTTTCCAGTAGTTTAAAGGGGTACATGCCACTTACATGATATGGCGGTGGGCAATACGCGTTCATCGTTCTCTTTAAAGATACTCCACAATGCTAGGGTATCCTTGCGTTTCTATAGTTTGCTGCCGGAGTACTTAGCTTCTAAGAAGGTAGTAGCGTGATCTAGTACAGCACGATTGAAGCTACCTTCAAGCGGCCAAGGGTGCGATAAATTCTTGGTGTGCTTATGGAGCTCTCTACAATGTTTAATTATGCGCTGTTCTTGGCCTGTGAAGTTTTGTAGGACATGTTGCAATGGGGTCGCTATTGTTACTTTTATTCATAAAGTAGTTCTTGGATGTAATTGGAAAGCGTAGGTCGGTACTATTGTTAGCCTCAATTGTTGTGCTTGGGTGCAGTCAATGCCTAAAACCTGAAACACAGTGAGAAGGACATCGCTTGTTAAGGGCGTTGCCGGAATGAATGAGGATGGATGCCCTTCTGAAAGACCAATGACGTGGTTGTTAACCAGGTACACAACGATCTGTGGTACTGTGGAGCTGTCTGGTGCTTCACTCATTCCTTAGAGTTGTCCGTAGTAGTGCAGTCTGCTCCTCGAGCAGGCACGTGCTCCGTGTCTTGTGATTGATCCCTTAGAAATGCTCTTAACAGGGGTGAATGGTTTTCCTGAGAGTCTGCTTGGTATATTGTACCACTAGAGCTGGATGTGGACGATATAGGTGAGGCTGGGAGGATGGTATCTGGAGTGTTGGCTTCCTCTGAGGATGCCACAGAGTAGGCTGGTCCTGAGGAGAAACTGGTGAATATAAAGGAGGTGCAGGGCGTGTGGTCTGGTCAGTGGAGGAGTCTGATGAATAGTTCGGCCAGACCAGATCAGGGCGCGTAGTATCAGAGAGTGGCGGGGGATGTGTGTGTGGAGTGCCCGGGGAGGTAGTTCAAGTAAGTGTAGGACAGACAGTCGGACTTCTGTTGTTGGTGTGAAAGTTACCCCTTGGATTTCCCAAACAATGGACAGAAGGTCACTGATATTCAGTGAACGGGATAATGCGATCTGTATTTGCATTGAATACCGCAGCTGCCCTACCATGTACAAGGTGCAAAACAAGATCAATTGTTTGCTGGTTATTATGGTTCATAACGCACAAAAAAAGGTGCACAGGAGTGACGGACAGTATTGTGGCTAAAACCAGGGAATGAGAAATCCCTCCTCTCCCCTCTTGCTACCACTTGCCTGAATAGGCAAGTGGGAGGATCTATTACTATGGTGACAAGCACGCAGAAAACGGGGCGCGAGAAGCGTGTGAAATTATTGTCAAGGAACGAAATGTACGTTAGTTAGGTGGGAGTGGGTTAAAGAGGGGAGCCTATTTATAAAGATGAGAGCCTTGGAAATAAAATACTGTTAGGTGAAATTAAATGGTGTACTTATTTTGGAGTGGAACCTCTACCACGTTTATTTAAATGGGAAATTTTGTAAACTAAGTACTACCTAGCAGAATCTACATCGCTATGCTATGGATGGAACAGATGTAATGATGCAGAAAACAGCAACAGTAACTAGCAGCCTTACACCCCTAGTGGTTGGTGGTGTAAGGCCAGCAACGCAAAGCAAGGGCAGGTGATGACAAAAAATGTGCTTATGCAAGAACGGTATATTTACAAGAAGATGACAGATAAACAACATGCATGTTATTGTCACATTCATACACCTAGGTATTGAGTCTCGCTAGGGAAAACAAGAAAGGAAAACAAGTGCGATATAGTGGCACACCTAGATATGAGATCTCGCTAAAGGAAACACGAGAGGAAACCACCTGGCAGCGATATGAGAAAGAATCGCAACCCACTCACTTGAGAGATGCAGATGGAGATAAAGAGAGTAGATCAGAAGCGCGGTAGGCAGCTGTGTAGTGGGCAAAAGGAAAAGCGAGTGATAAATCCTTTGAAATGGAAGAAGAAGAAAAACGTGTGCACAACGCGTGAGGCAAAAAGGAAAGGGGTAGATGGCGTGATGTGAAATAGTGAAAGAGAAGACAAACAAGGGATAAGTGCTTTGCCCGAGAAGGGCAGGAAACCACAAGAAAAGTTAAATTGTGCGATGTACAGTATTGAAAGGGAGAGACGAGCGTTTATTTTACAGTCGCCCGAGAAGGACAGGAAACCTCAGGAAGGGTGGTGGAAGGAACGACTTCCCCTTTGTGAAGTACGCAGTGAAAGAGCCTCTTCAGTGCTTAATGCAATAAGAGCCCTCCCAGTCCTTGCAGAATTAAATGTTTTAAACCAACAGAATCGTTTTCACGTGAACAGTTAGTTGATCATAATCTATAAAAGCGGAGAGCTGCCAGACGCCGTCCCCTAAACACGCATATGTCAACACAAAAAAATGTGAGAGCTGCCAGACGCACTCTCCCACACCTGGCACAATATGAATGTGAGAGCTGCCAGATGCTCTTCACCCGCTGCCAAAGGCAGACTCCAGCTGCTAAATGCAGACTCCTGCTGCTAAACGCAGACTCTAATATGAATGTGAAAGCTGCCAGACGCTCTGCACCCGCTGCCAAAGGCAGACTCCAGCTGCTAAATGCAGACTCCTGCTGCTAAACGCAGCCTTCAATATGAATGTGAGAGCTGCCAGACGCTCTCCACCCGCTGCCAAAGGCAGACTCCTGCTGCTAAATGCAGACTCCTGCTGCTAAACGCAGCCTTCAATATGAATGTGAGAGCTGCCAGACGCTCTGCACCCGCTGCCAAAGGCAGACTCCTGCTGCTAAATGCAGACTCCTGCTGCTAAACGCAGCCTTCAATATGAATGTGAGAGCTGCCTACGCTCTGCACCCTCTGCCAAAGGCAGACTCCTGCTGCTAAATGCAGACTCCTGCTGCTAAACGCAGCCTTCAATATGAATGTGAGAGCTGCCAGACGCTCTGCACCCGCTGCCAAAGGCAGACTCATGCTGCTAAATGCAGCCCCGTGGACTAAGCAAAACACACAGAAAGTATCAATAGTCCAGTATCTTGTACCCAAAACTATGCTAGTACCGGAGAGCAGCCAGACGCCCCCTCCGGTGTCACAAAAACCATTGAAAACTTCGCAAAAGGAATTCACAAACCACAAGTGTCAAACTTATCAGTGCCCACACACAGGTGTCAAATTAAAAGCTGTTCTGTTGCGTGGCAAGACGTTTAGACTACAAGGAACAGTGACTCTAAGCAGAACTGCACATGTCAGTACCCGCCCCACCACAGCCAGGCATCCTACACCGGAGGAATTCAAAGATAAAAATAAAAAGTCTTTGACTCACCCGGTGCAAGAGCTGGAGGCAGTCAGGAAGGGGCTCCGAAGGCAGTGTCTGGCGGGTCCCAATTCCCTGCAGCCTTAGAAAGTCTGCACGACTTCTTCGGTGGTCACCAGCTGTTGGAGGGTGGTGTTTTCACCCAGCTTAATTTGAGCAGGGGTGCTGCTGTCTAAAGATAATAAGACACTTGTGTGAAACGTGGGCACTGAGTTGGAGTGGCACTTTATTCAAGAACACATTAAAACAATGGAAATGTCAAAATCACAGTTTCAATCAATCAAATAACTTCATACAATCTATAGTAGATGCTCAAGTGTCTAAGAGACACATCTCAAATAATAAGCTAAACCATGCAATAATATAAGCAGGCTCCACAGTCATGATGGACTGACCACATAATGTGCCTATATCACTGTGTACAGTGCTGTATTTATCTTGATCGTTGTCCAGCTTACACTCACTGTGCTCATTGTGTAATAATGTTGTGCTTAGTGAGACTAAAGCAAGAAGGTTGTGCAGGGACAGCAGCTACGTACAACTCAGCAGTGTTGCTGTTTGCCACGTGTGCTGTGTCAACTACACTCAGGGCTGGCGACACAAGATGTAGGAGTGTACCATTTACCATTCACATAGTCTGATTCTGATTTGGAAGTAGTTAGTATGTACATACTGACCACATGAATGACTACATGAGATCAAGGTGTCTGTGCATGTGACTTGTGCATTAAGCTGTTGTTACAGTCCTGTCAATGTTGGTGCTGTGTTAGTCATTATGTAAGATGTTTGCCACATCTCATCTGTGAATTAAATTTACATGTGTCCTCTTTCAGAATACGTAGGAGACGACCAAATGTGCATCGGCCTTTCCTAGTGCTGGGGAACATGGAGGATGAGGACATCATAAGGAAATTCCGTCTGAATCGTCTTACCCTTCAACAGCTATGTGCTCAGTTGGAGCCCCATTTGAGGCCTCACAGAACATATCCGACAGCTTTGACGCCAACAGTAAAGGTGATGGCCGCACTGCATTTCTTTGCCACTGGTTCGTTTCAGTACACGGTGGCCATCGCCGGTGGGATGTCTCAACCTATGTTCAGCATGGTGCTGCGTGATGTCCTGTCCGCATTGTTGACCTACAAGGACCGCTACATCCACTTTCCAAGGAGACATGAATTGGAAGATGTGAAGGGTGAATTTTATGACCTTGGACAATTACCTAATGTTGTTGGAGCCATTGACTGCACACACGTTGGCTTAGTTCCACCACAGGCACGTGAGCATATCTACCGTAACAGGAAGCATTACCATTCCATTAATGTGCAAGTGGTATGCCAAGCGGATATGATTATCTCCCACGTATGTGCCAAATTTCTGGGTTCTGCACATGACTCCTACAGACTGCGTAACAGCAGCATCCCACAATTGATGGAAAATCTGCATCCGGAGCATGCGTGGCTTGTCGGTGAGTACGCTGAGTCAAGTAGTGTGCTGTATGTGTGACATGCTGTTCAAACTTGGTCTGTGTATCTCACACCTAGGTGACTCTGCGTATCCCAACCGGCCTTGGTTGCTGAGCCCACTGAGGAATCCAAGGACCCCGGGGGAAGTCCGCTACAATGATGCACATGGGAGGACACGTCGTGTAGTGGAGCGTGCTTTTGGGCTTCTGAAGGCTAGATTTCGGTGTCTGGACAAGAGCGGTGGTGCACTACTCTACTCTCCACAAAAGGTGTGTCAGATCATAGTTGCATGCTGCATGCTCCACAACCTGGCCTTGCGCAAAGAGATCCCCATGATCCTGGACAATGATGAGCAGCAGATGCCCCCCGCTGCAAATCCACACATGCCCAGTGACAATGATAGTGGAGAAGAGGAAGGTGTTGACCTGCGTCAACAGCTCATCGACAACTACTTCCCTTGAGTGTAAGTAACATTGTATAACAGTGACATTTTCTGTTGGCTTTGCTGTTAGTGGCAATGCATAGATGAGGTGTTTGGCTGCTGGCTGTTGGCTCACTGCTAATGGCTGATGTGTGTGGCGCAGTGTATTGTTTTCCACTTACCTCATGTCTATGTTGATGGTGTTGGTCATTGTTATGTGTGATGGGTCTTGTACGGTGTTGACTAGTGGTGTGTTTTTGCTGTAATGTCATCACCTGACAACTAAATGTCATCCTCTTGTGCCTTTCTAAGTTCCTTCACCCCGTCAATGCCTCATCACAACCAGAGCCTGTGGTACATTGGAATCAGAGTTGACATTGTACATACTGTGATAAACATGGAACTGACACAAAGGCATAGGTGTGTAAATAGTGTTTATTTTCAATTAGATTGGGTTAAAATTAAAGTGGATGTAAGGAAATTTGTGCATAGTGAGTGTATGAGTTGTCAGTGATGGTAAAGGAGACCAATAGAGTAGTCCCCACATTAATGGAATCACACAGTCCAACAAACTCCTGCCATCAAAATGGCAAGTGGGATTGGATAATCAACAAAGTCAATGTCCAGGGCAACACTAGTGCCATTATGGCTGGCTCAGCGACTTGGCTTTGGTTGGTGCTTTGCCACATGATCCTCCTGTGGTGTTTCTCGGATGGCCCCTCTTCGTTTGGCAGGGGGGGCCTCTGCTGCAGGCTCAGAGGTGTCTGAGGTGTCATTGTCTTGCAACTCACCCATCTCTGTGGCCGCAGCTGAGGTGGTGTGTGTTTCAGCAGGCTGGCCACTGGAGGGGGGTTGAGCTGTCATTTGAGCAGCATGTATGTTCCTCAGAACACCCACAAGCTGGCCCATGAGAACCACAAGTTGTCCCATTCGTGTGTCCATGGACCTCTGCAGCAGGCGGAGCTCACGCAGTTCTTCAACAACCTGGCCCATCTGTCCCTGGTTCTGTTGGTATGCACCAAGGACTCTTGCAACGGTGGCCAGGGCTTCTGTCTCAGTGTCCTCATGTGATTGTCCCCCAGTTGCCCTCCCACCTGCCCTGCTGACATGGACCTGTGGCCTTGGAAGTTGACGCTCCCGCACATTCTCTCTGGCATCCTCGGCTTGTGTGGTGGTGTTGCTAGCCACTGAGCCAGGGACAGTGTTGCAGGCAGCTGTGGTGATGGTGGAGGTGGCTGCAGCACAGGTCGTTGTAGCAGGGGTCAGCCCTGTTGTTGTCGCTGGAGTGTTGATTGTGGTGGTGGTGGGGACAATGATGCCCTGAGACGGAGTGCGCCCTGGCAGTCCTGAGGGGCCAGGTTGTTGCTCCTCATCCGAGAAACGTATAAAATCAGCATCAGGGAGTTCACGTTCCGGGGGGGGGGGAGACTGGCTCTGCTGGTTGGTGGTGTTTTCAGCAGCTGTTGCTTGGGGATCTCCTGTTGAACAGAGGTTAGATTGTCAGTTAAGTGCACTCCACAAGCTTGGTGTCAGACTTTTAGATGTTACATTTGATACGCCAAACATTTTACATTGCAATCACTTGGTATGGCTGAAAGATTATGAGCATCATGACATGATGTTGAGGTACATACATTACTTGTCATTAGTGTGAGATGTAAATTACAACCATGTGACACGTACAGATAGTGTGTTTACAAGGACATGTCATCATCTACCAACTTGGTGCACATCAACTTTGGTTTATGCGTGGATTTTGTTTACTCTTCAGAGAATCTGTTTCGGCTATGCAAAAACTAGACAATTTAATTATTTAAATGTTCTTTCATATCATGTACTTTTGTTTGTTTGACAGATTGACCGTGCATGTTTTGGGTTCATAAGGGTCTTCATGTTCTGAAACCATGGCACTTACACATTGCATTCTGTGCTGTGCATGATTGGGCCCTGAATTTACTTCACATGTGACTTGGTGAGTCAAAGTGTAATTTCTGTGACAGTTACATGCGCTTAGCTGTCTGCACACTGGATGTAACATTTGGATCTATACCGAGTTGGCTGACATGTGAGGGATGTGGTGGTCATATGGCTCCATGCATTTTGAGAAGGATGACAGGGTGCATGCACTGACTACATACCTGTTAGGTAACACAGTGGAGGGAAATGGCTGCCACATGGTTCTGGGTGTGGGGAGTGTTCCATCCTGCTCAGCTGTGGGACAATGGTACCTGGTGGGAGTTGTAGTGCTGGCTGCATATCCACAAACCCCCCTCCCTGATGAGAAGGCTACCTACCTGTAAGTTTGAGGAGAGCAATGAAATGGCTGCCACATGGTTCTGGGTGGGGGGAGTGTTCCATCTTGCGCAGCTGTGGGACAAGGGTGCCTGGTGGGAGTTGTAGTGCTGGCTGCCTATCCACAAACCCCCCTCCCTGTTAAGATGGCTACCTCCCTGTGAAGTGGAGCAGAGGAAGGGAATAGGTTACACATGGCTCTTGGGTGGCGGGAGTGTTCCATCCTGCTCAGCTGTGGGACAAGGGTGCCTGGTGGGAGTTGTAGTGCTGGCTGCCTATCCACAAACCCCCCTCCCTGTTAAGATGGCTACCTCCCTGTGAAGTGGAGCAGAGGAAGGGAATAGGTTACACATGGCTCTTGGGTGGGGGGAGTGTTCCATCCTGCTCAGGGGTGAGACAAGAGAGCATGAGAAGGCTACCTACCGGTAAGTTTGAGGAGAGCAATGAAATGGCTGCCACATGGTTCTGGGTGTGGGAAGTGTTCCATCCTGCTCAGCTGCGGGACAAGGGTGCCTGGTGGGAGTTGTAGTGCTGGCTGCCTATCCACAAACCCCCCTCCCTGTTGAGAAGGCTACCTACCTGTAAGTTTAAGGAGAGCAATGAAATGGCTGCCACATGGTTCTGGGTGGGGGGAGTGTTCCATCCTTCTCAGCTGTGGGACAAGGGTGCCTGGTGGGAGTTGTAGTGCCGGCTGCCTGTACACATGCCCCCATGGAAATATTGCTAGCTACCTTAGAGGTGATTCAGAGGAAGGAAATGGTAGATATGTGAGACATGTGTTGGCAAGAGTGTGTTGTACGTAAGTGCATTTAGGTCTAGGAAGTGTAGCTTTCTAGTTGTGCAAGACAGTACATGGCAGTGTGATGGGAGACATTTGTTGGTACTTACCAGCCTCCACTCCCCCGGCTATTCCTGTGAGACTCTCTGGATGCAGTATGGCAAGCACCTTCTCCTCCCATTCAGTGAATGTTAGTGGTGGAATGGGAGGGCCACCGCCAGTCCTCTGGGCCGCCTCATGGTTCCTGTTGGCACGGTATTTCACCCTGGTCTTGAGGTCATGCCACCTCTTCTTGATGTCACGCTGTGTGCGCAGGATGGTCCCTACTGCATTGACTTTGTTGACTATCCTTTCCCACATTTGATTTTTCTGACTACTGGTGTCTGTTGGACCATGCTTCCAAACAAATGTGGTTCTACTCTGATTATCTCATCTACCATCACTGACAACTCATTGTCTGAGAATGTTGGCATTTTTTTCTGTGCCATGGTGTGTGATGTGCAAATGGGTGACAAGTGCAGGTGGGAAGGTGGTGGTGGTGATGTGTGAGGTGTGTGTTGGTGTTGTTGGTGTGGGTGGTTGTGATGGTGTGATGTGTGATGATTTGCCTCTCCTTTATGCTGTGGTGTTTGGCCCTTCACTTCTGGAGTTGTGCAAAGGATGCTGGCCAGGGAAGGGGTTGGGTTTATACTCAGCTATGTGGGTGTGTCCAAATGGAGTATTCATGTCAGGTGTGTTTTCTGTGTTGACCTGGGATTTGTATTTTTTTTATGCCATGGGGGTGTGTCATTGGGGTGTGTCAAATGTTTTTGGAGGCAGCGGAAAACAATCAGCCACACTTGGTGGCCTTGTTGTGTAGTTGCATTCGACTGCCATTCTTCTTTCCGCGCGACCGCAGCGGTCTGAACGCAACGATCCTTCCCCCAGCTCTGCCATTCATCTTTTCGCGCAACCGCGGTGGTCGGAAAAGACTGATCGTTCCGCTTGCTCCGCCATCTTATCATAAGTTCACTTGCGGTCATTCCGCTTGTGGATCGGCGTTTTTGGTGCTTTTCGCAGCACTTCTGTCCGCCGCGGTCTGATTTTTTGGTTTTCCGGACGTTGGGGGCGGAGTTTTGTGGAATCCGGCCGCCGCGGTCGGATTTTTCAATCATTGCATCGTAATGTGACCGCCGGTTTTGCTGCGGAACATGCGGGCGGTTTTTTTCCGTAACCACGGCGGTCGGAGGGCTTTCCCGTCCGCCATCGTAATGACCCCCTAAATTTCTAATTTTATTGTAACATTTAATATTAATTCCTTAACAATTTATATATCACATTAACAGTACTATTATCACAAAATGTATCAGTATAATTTTTTTTATAAATATATACTCTACTATTAATTTTATTTCCTGAGTATTATTTTAAAATTCAATAAACAATATTTTTTAAATGTAATTGTTTATTTAATTTTATCCTTCCTTTATTTCTCCAATTAATAGTAAAAAAAAAATTAAATCATTTTTTAAACAAACACTAGTTTTAATTTTAATACATATATATTTTATTTAATACCCACAAAAATATTTACTAATTAATTTTTATTAATATAATACACTACCCCATGATAATAATAATATATATCAATGCTTTAATTAAAATTGTTACTTAAAAATACTCTAGTACTTATTTTAATACCTGAGTATTAAAATCAATCTTCTAAACAATTACTGATTTATATTTTTAAATTTTTTTAAATTAAATCTCTTCTCTCTGATATTAATATATCACATTACATTTATTTTACACATTTTTTAAAAATACTGTAGTATTTATTTAGAAACATGAGTTTTAAAAAAATTTGCACAACAATAATTTAGTAATATTTTACTTTTTTTTTTTAAATCATTCTCCCTTTTATATACTTATAAAGTAATTTCTAATTTTTATTAAAAAATACTTTAATATTTAATGTAATTCCTAAGCATGAAAATAAACAATAACCACCTTTTTTAACATCTTAAATAATTTAAATACACATTACTTTAGTATTAAAATTAATACCTGATTATTAAAATAAACAATAACCACCTTTTTTAAACATATTAAATATTTTAAACACATAGTAAAAATATAAAATAATATACATTAAATTACCTGAATATTAATTAAAAATGAATACAACTACCAAACAAATACTTACCATCATATACTTACCAATGCGTTGTAATAGCATGCGTTGTAATAGTATACATTGTAATGGCCTGGTTGTAATGGTATATGCGTTGTAATGGCATGCAATGTAATGGTGTCTGCATTGTAATGGTTGTGTTGTAAAGGCATTGCGTTGTAATGCCTGCGTTGTAATGGATGTCTCCCGTCAGCATGGAAGTGGCTGAAATCCTACCTCGAGGGCAGAACTCAGCAAATCTGGATTCCTCCTTTTACAGCTGCCCCCCAGAATTTAACGACTGGGGTCCCCCAAGGTTCTGTATTGAACCCTTTATTGTTCAATATTGATGTGACTCCCTTTATTTGGCTGGCAGAAGATTCACGTGGAATAAAAATGAGTCTTCCACCGCCCATGTCAAAACATGCCTGACTGCAGTTTTCCATTGGCTTACTTCGGCTCAGATGAAGTGCAACGAGGACAAAACTGAGATTCTTTTCTTTGGTAACTTCCCCCCTCTCTTCTGGCACTCTTTTTGGCAGGTTGAGTCCCCCTTGCCAACACCTCTGGGTCAACCTACTAAGAATTTAGGGATTTGGTTTGATGACCAGCTGTGGTTTGGCGCTCGGCGCTCAGATTAACAAACTGTCAGAAATGTGCTTCAGTATTTTGAAAGCACTGAAAAAATTCCTTCCTCTACTCCCGCTTTCAGCTAGGGAAACGTTACCCTTGCCCTGATCACATCTCGCATTGACTATGCTAATGCGCTGTATGTTGGTGTGCCTGGCTATTTATTGAATAAACTTCAGGTTGTTCAGAATGCTGCGGCCAGAACTCTTCTGAACCTCCCTAAGAGGATCAGCGTTAAGCAACAACTGCGTAGCCTGCACTGGTTGCCAGTGAAAGAGAGGGTGAAACTTAAGTCCTTGGTCATTGCTCATGCAGCTCTCTATGGGCTTGGCCCAGCTTATTTGGGAACGAAATTCAGGTTCTATGCACCTGCTAGGCAGTTGCGCTCTTCTAGGATATATGGGGACGTGGTTATGAAGGTCCTTTTGTAGTTTAGAGGTGTAGTGAGCTTTAGACTGACAGTAAAAACAAAATTGACTTGACGAGACTAGTGTGGAATTGTGATCACAGAAATATTATGTCATATTGTGAAATTTGTATGTCTATTTTGTATTGGAATTGAGTACGGATCCGTTGTGGCCTAGATCCCGGGATATGCACCTATGGGTGGGTCTTAGTGTGGCATACACTAAGAGTGTTTGTCTGCTGTTGCGTGGGTGCTGTGCATGAGATGTCGTTGCCAGTGCCACAGGAAGGGAACTTTTGAAAGTGTGACAAGTTAAAGTTTGTTGGGGTTTCTTCTGGAAGCACACCAGAAGGAATCTTAAAGATTTTTACTCAAAACGGTGAAATCGGCTAGTCGAGATTTTACTGGGAGTGAATGAAATTTCTGATTGTGAGAATCTATAATACTTTTAGTGGAGCAGACAAAGTTGTTTTATGTTTTGTATTGTTTTGAGTGAAATTTGATTCAAAGACAGAAAGGAAAAGATGACTAAATATTTTGTGACGGGAGGGTCAGCTGCTGTGAGGAGTAAGACTGACGAAATACAAGTGTCGTGCTGGTATTGGTTGGTTGGTGTAGAGCCGCGCTGGGATTGGTTGTTGAAATCAAGCAGTGATTGGAGGTTAAAAGAGAAAAAAAATAATAATACAAAAGAGAGTTTGGAATGTGAGTTGTGACAGGAAATATTATGCAGAATTTTTTGCCTCAAGGAAGAAGAAGGGGGTCACACATAGAGATGTTGAAAAATACTTTTCCGCGTCACAGTTGCGGCAAGATTGGGCATTGGAAACGTGAGTGTAAGTCTAACCCAGCTAATCAGGCAGATGGCCAGACAGTTGCAAATGGAATGGTACAGCCCCAGGTGAATAATGAAATGTCGAATCAGTCAGTGTCGAGATCGATGAGGTCAAAATCCAAATATGCCTCAAGCTCCTATGCTTCACTTGAAAGGGCAGGTGCAAAGATACAATGCTAATATGGGTTTCCATACTAATGATCAGGTAAATTCAAATGTGCAACTGGCATCACAGTACTTGTTACAGGCCGATGACAGTGATTCAGACATATCCCAGTGACATTACGTGAGAGGGGAGGAGGAATGCGTGCTTGGCACATCCTTAGAGGTAGAGCAGAATGGCAAGGTAAATGGAACATCTATTTAATTCCTTGTAGATACTGGTGCTACTTGTTCCACTGTGAGAACTGTGGAAATTCCCAACCTACCCCTCTCGGGAGAAAGAATCCAAGTTGTAGGAGTATCCAACCAATTGATATCGACCCCAGTGACAGAACCTGTACAAGTACAAATTGGGTCTTTTGAAGATTTACACAAGTTTGTGGTGTGTGATTCTAGTCCAGTAAATTTGTTAGGGAGAGACGTATTGTGCAAAATCAATTGTTCCATCTATTGTACCCCAGAAGGAATAGAATTTCATACCAAGGACCCAAGGACAAAGACGTGGTGTTTAAAATGGCCGGACAAAGGATAGATGTAGAGGGTCTATATCCCTTACTTACTGAAAATAATTTACCTCTTGAGTTGCAAGATACAGTTTTGCTTGAAGTGTGGGATTTTACAGGAAAGGATATTGGGTTGATGAGAGGAGTAGCTCCAATCCAAATCACAGTGAAGCCAAATGCAGAATTTCCTAGAACTCCAGCATATAATTTGAGTCAAGAAACTAATCCAGGCATAAATCCTTTGATTGAAACCCTGATTGAGCAAGGAATTCTGAGAGAGATTTTGGGAAGCCCATGTAATTCACCTATCATGGGTATTCGAAAACCAAACGGGAAATATAGGATTGTACAGGATTTAAGAAAAATCAAATTGTGATACCCTGTTGCCCAATGGTACCCAATCCTGCTCTGATTCTATATCAGATTCCTTATGAGGCTGAATGGTTTTCGGTGATTGATTTGCGTCAAGCCTTTTTCTCAATACCTTTACATCCGGATAGCCAATATTTGTTTGTGTTCCAGTTCGGAAACAGTGTTTTGGCATTGTGCCGAGTTCCACAAGGGTGTACAGAGAGTCCTTCGATTTTCAATCAAATATTGAAAAGAAATTTGGAATCATTAGAAATGCCAAATCACTCTGTGCTGGTACAGTACATAGATGATTTGTTGGTCGCATCAGGTACTAAAGAGGTTTGCGTTTCTGACACTGTTGCTTTATTAAATCATTTGGCAATAAGTGGACATAAGATGTCGCCAGCAACACTCCAATTTTGCAAAAGAGAAGTTCTTTATTTGGGACACCACATTGAAAAAGCAGTCAGAAAAGTATCACAGGATCGGATCACTGCTATCTTGCAGATGAATCCTCCAAATAACCGAAAGGAAGTTCCCATGTTTTTGGGAATGGTTGGTTATTGCAGGCAGTGGATACCAAATTCTTTCCTGATAGCCATGCCACCTCAGAGACTTACACACAAAGATGTGTCTGATCCTGTTCCATGGGATGATGAATGCATGTGCTCTTTCCATGAACTGCGAGACAGTCTATGTTGAGCTCCAGGATTGGGGATGCCTGACTTTACAAGAGTTTTACATTGTTTTGCAGTGAACGCAAAGGTTGTGCACTATCAGTTCTAACACAAATGCATGGAACTGCCCTCAGACCTGTTGCATACTTTTCAGCTACCTTAGATCCTGTAGCTGCTGCATTGCCTGGATGTTTGAAAGCTGTTGCTGCAATGTGTGTGAGTTTGGAGCAGTGTGAGAATATCGTGATGGGACACCCTTTGAAAGTGTACGTGCCACATTCTGTAGCGATTCTGCTTACTCGAACTAGAACACAACATCTTACAAATAGTCGATTGACTAAATATGAACAAGTAATTTTGGGAGCTGAAAATGTGACTGTGAAAGATGCACCAGTTTGAATCCAGCTACCTTGATGTCTTTGCAAGGTCATGAAGTTGTGATGGATGAAGCGCATCATGAGTGTTTGGATGTGACTGAATTATGTACCAAACGTGTCCTGACATCCAGGATGTTCCATTGCCTGAATCAAATAATGTTCTGTTTGTGGATGGATCTTGTTTGAGAGATTTTGGAGGTACCTTGCGAGCTGCATATGCTATTTGTACTGTGGTGGGTGTAGTCAAAGCATCGTGGTTGCAAGGAGTGTATTCAGCACAAGTGGCTGAATTGATTGTACTTACCAGGGCTTGCAGCATTACTGAACAAATGAGAGTAAACATATTTACAGACAGTCAATATGGTTTTGGAGTGGTCCACGATTTTGGGCACTTGTGATCTCAACGTGGGTACATGACCTCTTCGGGTTCACTTATACGAAACGGAGAGTGCGTGAAGAACCTACTGATGGCACTACAGCTGCCGGCTCAGATTGCGGTGATGAAGTGTTCCGCCCACCAGACTGGTTACGATTATGTGATGGTCGGCAATCGTTACGCTGATGAGACAGCGCGCTATTGTGCCCTAAATTCTTACGCATTTAATGGGGAATCTTTGAAGGAATAGTATGATGCCACAGAATGCAGACTAATGTTTTCAGTCGTGGGAACCTGGGAAGAGATCAAAGAGTTACAGGAAGCAGTACCCCAAGCTGAACGAGACGGGTGGATTAAAGCAGGATGTAATCGTAGACAGGAGGATGAGGTGTGGGTGTGCGCAGATGGGAGACCTGTTTTACCAGACAGTCTGTTGTCACCTATGGCAAGAAATTGCCATGGGCCTGCACATGTGAGAAGAGATGCTATGCAATGTCTCTTTCGACAGACCTGGTATAATCCCCGATTCAGAGCTATTGCAGAAAGTCTGTGTCAGAGATGTTTGACATATCAACAACAAAATGCAGGAAGAAAGACATTGGTCACTACAAGTCATATTGGAAAATCAGGAGGTCATTTTTCCCCGCATGCAGCTTGATTTTATTGAGATGCCCCCTTGCAATGGATTAAAATATGTCCTTGTGATTGTGTGTCTGTTTTCTCGTTGGGTGGAAGCTTACCCCACAAGATGTAATGACAGCTTAACAGTAGCTAAACTGCTTGTTAGAGAGTTAATCCTGAAATTTGGATTTCCGGTCTCGTTGGAATCGGCTAGAGGTAAACATTTTAACAATGAGGTAATACGAATGCTTTGTGCTGCATTGCAATTCGAACAAAAGCTGCATTGTGCCTATCGGCCTGAAGTGTCTGGAGTGGTTTAACAAGTGATTGGAACTCTAAAGTCCCGATTAGCAAAAGTGTGTGCATCCACATCCCTGAATTGGCCTGATGCACTGCCTCTGGTGCTGACGAGTTTGCGAAGCATCCCAGACTGAAGAACTAGACTGTCTCCTCACGAGATAATTATGGGGAGGGCTATGAGGCAGCCTTCATTCCTAGCAAATCAGCTTGTGAATATTACTGATGATTTGGTACTCGATTATTGTAAAGGATTGGCTGATGTGGTGTGTTCTGTGTCTCACCAGGTTGTAGAAGTCGCAACTCCAGTACAACAGGAGCAGTGCCACGTCCTGTGCCCAGGTGACTGGGTACTGGTAAAGAAGCACGTGCGAAAATCCTGCTTGGAACCTCGTTGGTGTGTGCCTTGTCAAGTGATACTTGTAACCACAACTGCTGTCAAATGTGGTGGTCTGCCTAACTGGGTGCTTGCTGCCCACACTCGTCGAGTCCCATGTCCTCTTGAAAGTGTAGGGTCTGTGGTGGACGAACCGGTGGTGACAAAGAGACGTCCCATTCAGCCCAATCACAAAGTAGATGGGGCGCCAGATACTGGGTCTCAAAACCCTGGTTCAGACGAGAGTCAAGGAGAGTTGGTCCCGGTTGGTAACGAGGGTCAAATTGAAAGGGATCTAACTAAGCAAAGTATTGACTCAGATGATGTGAACAGTGTATCAGAAAAACGAGTGCGAAGAGGAGACCGTTGGCCCAGGAAATCTGGAAAACTGAAACACATATTGACCGCAGAAAGAATACCTTCAACTGTGATTGAGGTTTCGAGTCAGTCTGAGCAAATTGACACAGACAGAGAAGAATCAGCAGTGCGCAGAACAAAAAGAACAAGAATACCAAGTCAAAGATATGTAGCTCCAGAGTGGACATATTTAGCAGCTGCAAATGATTGGGAAAAAGAATATTACACTTTTTGCTTCAAGGATTGCAACACACAAAAATCACCTTGAAACAACTGTTGTGAAAGTGCTGAAGAAATAAGGCCGAAAAGAAATTGAAGGAATAAAAGAAACGTGACAAGGCGCTGATAAAAGCTTCTTCATAAACCTTACGATACAAAGCATTGTATTATAAATTTTTTTAAGAAAGAGTGCCTCTAGATTTGAGAAAGAAGATCTAAATAAGTCTTCACTAAGGCGTAAACAGATATGTGCTTTCATTTTGGCTGCTTTTGTTGTAATACTTGTCTTGTTATTGATAATACTAAATCTACCTCATCATGTTTATTCCAATTCTAACTTTCATGTGATTACAAGTACTGGAACAATAAAAGTACTAGAGAAAGTGGTTGTGACTAACAAATTAACAAATACAGATTTACATCATGACCAGTCTATTAATGACTTCTCACTTTATGTGTTTACTAAACTCCCCTACGAATATGTAGATACTATGGACGCGAGAGACTGTTATGTGTGCATGCAATTACCTTCTTCTGTGTCTGAGGGAGTGACCTACCATCACTTACCTTTAACTTATGGTATATCTTGTAGTGTACTAACAAGTTTGTTTTATTGTAAGGGACAATTTCAATATTATTATTCAAATTATGATTTGATTTTCTCAGAAGTTCTAGTCAAAAGGAATTTAAATATAGTACAGGATGCAGGAGATGCTGAAATAATAGGGGAATTTTTCCATCCTACATTAACTATAGATACAGTATATGCGCATCGACATAACCTGACTTGTGCGTTGCATAGTGTAGGAAAAGATTTAATTAATTCAGTAGAAGATCGGCGAGAAGAAATAAAGAGAAAATCTGAAACACAAATGAAGATACCTCCATGGCAACATAGGAAGGGTGAATATAAAAAAGGGGAGACATATGCTGCAATGACTCTGGATTGGCAACATAAGGGGAAGCTTTGTATATTGAGGCGCAAAACAGATCATAACAATAAATTCATTGGTTCCAGTGAGTGTGATCATACCTTCCTACTTATAGGAGATTGGGGAAGATACTTATCAGGAGTAGATCCTGTATTTCCGGGAGTATATTTTGTCTGTGGGAGAAATGCTTATTATAGGTTACCAAAACATTGGTATGGATGTTGTTATATGGGAATAGCTTTTCCAAAAATGTATCATGTAAATGAAAACAGTGGAACGAATTAAAAGAGACATACACGTTTAAGGAGAGGAATTAGTGCTGCTGAAATTATTGGGGATATTTTTGGAGCTATAATACCCTCAGTTGGGGTAATACTAAATTCACACAAAATTCGAAAACATTCAACTGTAGTAGATCGGCTGTCAACTGATACTGCTGGTGGATTTCTAGTTATAGATATGGAAATGGTTGCTATCCGATCTATGGTTTTACAAAATCGACTTGCTTTAGACGTACTCTTAGCCAGAAACCAGAGGTAAGAAAAGAAAAAGAGCAGAAATTGAACTAAAAACCAGACAATGTGGATATTATGATTTTTTTTTTTTTATATATTTTTATTATTTTGTACCACACAAAACAATTGCATTTGATATCAAAATACAGTCATACACTCATTGGCAGGTTATGAAATTAAATTATAGCTGATGAATACCTCACTCATCCGATAAAGCATATGCAGCAGTAGAAAATACATTCCATAGTAATGTGTCAAACATAAGATGACGTAATATCAATTGGATTTCCTGTAAATAAACAGCCCTGCCAGTGTCGTATAACCACATCTATCCACTCATCATGAATCTGATATCACGAAATGCAACCCCTATTCCCTCCCTCTTATCCCTCCCCTCCCCAGTGGCGTAACACATATATGTGATCAATAATGGTAGCAAGTCATAGCTGTGTCGACAGTGAAGGAGTACAAAATAGCAAACAAGGAAGTCATTCTTTGCTGTCAGTGGTAGTTCCCATGTGAGAGAGCAGTACAGTCGTCCTCCTAGGGAGGTGTAACCCCTCAGGGTGGCGTCTCCAAGTCTGATGCGCCCGATTCCTCATCAGAGTCAGCATGCGGGATTTTTAATAAGTGTACTAGTGCCTCCCAAGCTCTTGCCAACTCTAACTCCCTATCGCTTTTAGTGCGGGCCGCCAGCTGCAGCCACGTGGACCCCTCACATTCCGCCCATTTAACAAATTCAGTACGCCATCTCTGAAAACTAGGGCCTTTCTTGGCCTTCCAGTGAGTTGTAATCTCCCTCTTCGCCAGCAGAAGCCCCAAGTCTATCAACTTACTCGTTACCTTATTCCTAGAGGTATGGGGGAACCAGTGCAGCAAACAGAGACCTATAGTGGATTCTATATCCCTGTCCGTGACAGCATGCAAAAGTGCGACCACCTCCCCCCAGTATGTTCCAAGTTGAGGACAATTCCACAGCATGTGACAAAAATCTCCCCCCACCGTGCTGCAGCGCGGGCACATTGCCGAATTCACATTAAAATATTTATTAATTTTCTCTGGTGTAAGGTAGGCCCGATGAAGTATAAAGAAATGCACCAATTGAAAGCGCGCATTCCTAGTGCTTTTCCATGCGCGTTCCACCAGTCCCGCCCACGCCTTCTCAGGGATTTTGTCGCCTAGGTCCTCTTCCCACCGCCGCCGGAGCGTTACTAATGGGCCAGTCTCTCGTTTGTCATACGCCGATATAAACAGGTAACCGCCTTGATGGTGCCAGCAGCCAGGACTACATATTGACAAGCCATGGAAGTGGGAGGTTCTCTGAGCCCCATTTTCCAGCCTGGATGGCCGTTATGAGCGCCAAGTGCAGCAGATAGTCCCCCCGAGCCAGTTCATATCTGTCCTGTAATATCTCATATGGAATCACGGAGCCATTTTCATAGAGGTCTCCCATGGCGGTCAACCCCCTCTCCGCCCAGTCAATCAACGCCTCCCAGTTACCACCGTGCGGTAGAGCAGTACACACCGCCAACGGAATCTCAGGGGCATATGGTCTCACTATTTGTGCGCACCGTTGACTTCTGTTCCAGCAGAGTTTAAACGTCCCCATCTCTCTCGTTAGAGAGGAGGCAGGGAGTGGCAATTGCAATAGCAGTCTGGAAAGCATTTGCCTATCCATCTGATTCCCCTCATCATCAGCGCTTCGAAACGTCCGTGCTACTGCCTGAGTAAGCCACTGCAGCTGCGCCGCTAAATAATACGTCTCGAAATCAGGGACCGCCAATCCACCCTCCGACCGTGGTCTCATTAATGTGTTAAGAGCCACTCTCCGTCGTTCCCCAGCCCAGAGGAACCCAACCATCATCGACTGGAGTTGCTTAAAAACAGAGGCTGGGATCCAGATAGGCAGCGTCCTAAAATAGTACAGCAGTCTGGGGAGTGCTATCATCTTGAGAATGGCCACACGGCCAGCCACCGAAAGTGGAAGCATGCCCCAAAACTCAATACAACCCTTAAGTGCTCTAATGGCCCTGCCCACATTACCCTCCAATAGGTCAGTTTGGGTGTGATAAATGCGATCGCCAAGGTACGTCACACATTGACGCTCCCATCGTATATCTTGTGTAGATGTGGGGCCCTCGGTTTGCAGCGCTGTAGGGAACAGACAAGTCTTCATCCAATTTACCTTTAGACCGGCCACCATGCCAAGCTCCTCCAATAAAGACTTCGCATTCCAAAGGGCGCCCTCCACATCAGCCAAAAACATAAGGAGATCATCAACATATAATGTGATATGATGAATTTGTTTGCGCACTCGTAATCCCGAATAATGCAGGCACGACCTAGCCCGTGCCGCCAGCGGCTCCATGGCCAGGGCGAACAGCAGAGGGGAAAGGGGGCAACCCTGTCTCGTTCCTCGACCTACAGTGCAAGCGTCTGATATCATCCCTCCCGTCTTCACCCGCGCTGTGGCCTGACAATACAATAGAGACGTCCAATCTACAAAGCCATCTCCTAATCCAAATTGCCGCATAACTTGAAACAAATATGGCCACTCCAAGCTGTCAAAGGCCTTCTCAATATCTATTGCCAAGACAGCAGCAGACGCTTTGTGATAGGTGTCAGTCTCTAAAATACTAATAAGGTGCCGCACATTCTGGGCTGTATTCCGCTTCGGTATAAACCCCGCTTGATCCGTATGTATTAATTGGACCATATAGGGGAGCAGCCGGGTCGCCAGAATCCGACTTAAAATTTTATAATCTGTGGTCAACATTGATAAAGGGCGATAGGCCGTCCTGTCATGGGGAGGTTTCCCCGGTTTTAGCAACGGAATAATTAACGCCTCTCGAGTGGTGGCAGGCAAGAGGCGTTCCTTTCTTGCAGTATTATACAGTGTCACTAGTCTAGGGGCCAAAAGATCAACATACGCACTATAAAATTCCACCGGGAGGCCGTCTACTCCAGGGGTCTTTTTCCGGGCCATATGTTTAATCGCGCCACGAACCTCTCCCAAGGTGATGTCCTGACCTAGCAGCTCCGCCCTCTCTCTATCTAACGCTGGAAGATCCGCCGCCTCCAGGAAATCCTGAATGGCCTCCCCGCCAGGGGCCACCTTGCTTTGATATAGATCATTGTAGTAAGCAAAGAACAGGTCATTTATCCCCTGCTGCGTGTAATGGGCCTCCCCATCTGGGGCATGAAGTTCCAGGATGACCGTCCCCCTCCGCGCTGGATTAGCTAGCCATGCCAATAACGTCCCAGACTTATCGCACTCTGCATGCTCACGCGTAACATATTTTGTATAATCAAAGCAGCGCAGCCGCTCTACCTGCACCTCGACCTCTTCCCTAGCTGCTATTAAGCCTTGCTGGCGATCTGGTTGTTCAGGCCTCTCCCTTTCAACATCCCGCAACTGCTGATCCGCCCTCTCTAAGTCTTGCAATAATACTCTACGCACTCCCAGCTTATGCGCTATGCAATGCCCCCGTATCACACTTTTAAAAGCGTCCCACTCCACTGCCAGCGATGAGGCAGTACCAGTGTTGTTCCAAAAATTAATCAGTAATGCCAGTTCCCACCACCTCACGAAATGTTTGATCCTCCAACAATTCTGGGTTTAAGCGCCAAGTCGGGATCTTAGGGTGATCGGGCAACAGGTGCACACGTAATAATAAGGGGTTATGATCAGATAATGTTCTAGTGAGATATTCACTGTGCTGTACTACAGCATGTATGTCAGGAGAACAAAGCATTGCATCAAGCCGAACATGGAGGTCGTGCATAGCAGAAAAAAATGAATAATCGCGGGTGGTCGGATGGTGCACCCTCCAGGTATCTATCAGTCCCCATCTATGCTGTCATTCCCGCCTGACCCTTGAAAGAGTATGGATAGGTGCTTCAGGGAGAGGAGGGTGAGATCTATCCAGTAGGACATCCGTGACTGAGTTGAAGTCCTCACCCATGAGTACTGACCCGGTCAAGAAGGGAGCGAATTTCCCAGACAATTGTGCAAAAAAGGCCGATTGTTCCGTGTTTGGAGCATATATGCTGCCCAGCACCACGTCCCTACCATTCAGCCGGCCCGCCACTAGTATATACCGGCCCTCAGGGTCCTTCAGTTGACGAGTGGGCTGAAAAGGGACACCCGCCCTGACCCATATCAAGACCCCCGTGCAAATGCGGAGTAAGTCGTGCAAAAAACCTGTCCTTTCCACCTACGCTACAATGCCACGTCCTCTTTTGGTGCTACGTGTGTTTCCTGAAGGAAAGCCAGTTGGACTCCCCTGCGGACTAGGTACGCATGTATTTTATGTCTTCGTAACATGGTGTGCATACCCCTGACATTCCAAGATATACATTTCAAGTCAGACATCGAACCCATGGTGTTGTTCCACACTGGTCATACACAGCCAATTCTAAAAAGTTACGCCAAAAACCCTGAAACATTCCCTTACAACAAAAAGAACAATCCCAACAACCCCACCCCAGGACAGGTACTAAGAGACTAGCCCCCATCCAAACTACACTAAAACTGACTTCCCTCTAGTAACTACAGAGGAACAATGGGGAAGAGTGGCTGCAGTCTGTCAATTACCAGCAATAAGATTATTAAGAATCGAACACGCCCGTGCCCCACGTATTGCAATCCGCCCCCACCCCCACCCCCAGGAGGTATCTCACCAGCAGGAGTATATAAACTTCCACCTCGCTACAGCCCACAATCATTATCACAATAAGATCAAAAATCATACAATACTAGAATCAAAATGCCATACAACTCGTCCAGCAGAACTGCAAAGGAAGCGAATCAATGAGATATAGGTTAATAGCATCACACAATGTCGTTAGCAGTGCCTGGTGTGACATGTGGCATCTGCAGGCTACTAGCCTGGGACTCATACGTGGCCGTGCCCTCAGGAGATTTATCCGTCTCTGTGCCAGCCCCCGATCCCTTCTCACGGTCCCGGAGCAGTTCCGACACCGCCCGTAGAGCTTCATTTCTCTCCCTCTGCATCTGGGAAGAGCTGGGTGTCTTCAAGGTGACAGGGCGCCGCCGCGACCTGCGCCAGCGTTGGGGCAGCCTCTCCGAAGGTGCGCGCGCCCCAGTCTCCCCAGCCGGCCTCTTGCCTGTCTTGTAGGTTTCCAGCCAGTCCCATGCTTCCGACGGGTCCTCACAAAAGTGTGTCGTGCCATCAAGAATAATCCGAAGTCGGGCCGGAAACATCAAGGAATATTGAAGACCCTCATCTTGTAGGGCTCTTTTGACAGCTAGGAAAGACACACGGCGTCGTTGGACCTCCAGTGTATAATCTGGAAAAATGGAAACCTTGCTGTTCTCCACCGTGTAAGGCCTAGAGGTGCGCGCTGTCTGCAGGAGGAGGTCTCTGTCTTTATAGTGGAGGAGTCTGGCCACCACTGGGCGCGGAGGGCGACCCGGCGCCAGCGGGCGGGCCGGAACTCGATGAGCCCTTTCCAGCGTGAAGAACTGTGTCAGTCCCTCCGGTGCCACCTTGTCACGGAGCCAGTCCTCCAAATACTGGACCATATTAGATCCTTCGACCCCCTCCGGCAGGCCCAAATCGCGGATGTTGTTCCTCCGATTTCTTCCCTCAGCGTCTTCGGCTCTCTTCTCCAGCACCGAAAGCCTACGGGAGACATCTCCAACCTGGTCAGCAATGGATCTCTGCGCCGGCTCCAGGGCCGCCAGGGATGTTTCGGCCTGCTCCACTCTATCCGCCAACTTGGTGTGTTCAGCCCGCAACAGCCCCAGCCCCACCGACACTGTAGCAATGTCCTGATGAAGGGCCTCCCTCGTGTCCGTGATAGCCTGGAGTATTCGGGCCAACTGTTGTTGCACCCCTGCATCACCTGGCGCTTCAGGGGAAGTCGGTCGTTTCTTCTCTTGCCCCAAGTCTTCTTGATCCGGCTGGGCTGTCAGTTGCTTCCCTCTGGGCTTCCCCATCATGCAGTTGTGGAGCGGAACAGTCTCTTCAGGCCAGAGCAAACTCTACATTCAGCGTTGTGCTCTCCACGTCAAGCCCCAAGCCAATGTCCCGCCAGTTTCCAACAGGGCGCCACGGGCCCACAGTATCTGAGCCTCAGGGGCTCCCTGAGCACCCACTTCGCAAGAGATCCAGCACCGACCCCAGTGCACAGGCTGTCCCAGGCAGGTGAATAGGCAGCCGCCCAGACCCAAGCCCAGGTGTCCCGGGGTTCACCGGGCACTCCGCGTCGTTCCCAGGCAGTCCAGGCCTAGTGCGCAATAGGCCAGTCGCAGCAGCGCAGGGTCCGTGGAACACCCCAGGTCACCAGCAACAACAGGGCGGTCCACAGGAGAGGTAATGAAGGAAGCCCCCTCCAGCCCCAATGTGCAGCTCTTTGGAAAGCGCGCGAGATAGCACTCACCCGCAAGCGCTAGCGATAATGCCGGACCTCATGCAGGGGCCTCCCGCGCAGCAATCAGGCCGCCTCAGTTCAATCTGGGAAGCTCCGCCATGCAATGGTGGCAACCGGCGCCACACGGCCGAAGTACAGCCGCACCTCCCAGCGGATCCCGCCAGGGGTCCGTTATGGAAGACAGCGGAGCGGGGTGTCTGCACGTCTCAAGCCGTGACTCCTCCGTCGTAGGGGTATTTTCGGCCACTCGGTCCCCATCTATCGGCTCCCAAGGCTCCCAGGGCGTCCCGAGCAGGATCCTCGATCTGCGGGACAGTCCGTACTCGCTCGGCGCTCAGCCCGGCGCCATCTTGCCTGCCGCGGCTGGTGATCTCTCAAGGCCGCCGCCGCAGTCTCGCACCCCAACCCGGCCAGGCAGGGGCTGCAATCACCTCCTCGGGGCTTCGCACCGCAACAGGGGCATTCCGCAATGCCCTCCCGGGGTCAGGACGGCTTTCAACACGGATAAATCAAGGGGCCAGCGCAGAGCTCGGAGCTCACGCGTCTGCCTCCATCAGCCTGCAAGCCACGCCCCCAATGTGGATATTATGATGACATGAAAAACTTGGAACAGGCTAGATTGAAACAAATGAAAACAACTGCATTTTAATGTGATATCAGAATATGATCAGATGATAAGATAAGATTGTGTGATGGCTTGATTCGCCATCAAAGGGGGAATTGATGGAGCGTAAATGTTATCTGACGTCTACCTTTATCACTTCTTACCTGTAAAAAAACATTACGACAAATATTTCTTGATGAAGACACGTTAACCTGATAAGTCGAAAAACGTGAGAATACGAAGCCTCGTAAAAGCATGCAGTGTTCTAACACGATGATATAAAAATGTAAACAATGAGAGAAACAATGAGAACTGCACATAACCGCATATACGTGTTGAGAGAAAATAAAATATATGTTAACATAGAGAGTTTCGTGATAATAAACATGTATATGTGCATCAAAATATGAAAAAAGAAAAATATATATATACACCTGCATTATGAGAATATTGTAATGAGAGTTGCTTATTTAGAAAGATTTGAAATAGTGCAACGTTTAGGCAAAAATACATGCATCTCAGAGTGATACGTTAATGATTTGTTTTGAAAATGGCAACGTGCAAGTGATGCTTATAATGAATATTTTAACAGTACTTAATATGAATTAATAGTTCTTAAAGAAAACTAATAAGTGAAATAATGCACAAAATCAAAATGCCTTTATGAAATGTGTGATTAATAATAATGTTGTAACGGCAGATATTCAGCTAATTTTCACGTAGGCCTCAAATGCTATTTGTGTCCGGCGCAAATGTAAAATCATACAAAGCAGCCACTTTAGCCACTGTGAGAACTTTCAGTGAAGGTTCTTTTCTGTATTGGTTAACAATGGACTCACATCTTGCTAAGAAACATACTCGATAGAAATGTAACAATATTATTGCAAACCCAGGGAAAGGTGCGTGGGAACGGATGGACTGTGAGCAAAGTAAAGTTCTATCTACTTTCATGGAAGTGATGGAAGAGTAATACAGTTGAACTTAATTAATCTAATGAAATTTGCAAAAGGATTACTTAATTCTTCCGGATTTTTGTGATTCACCGATCACCCCATAAACGGCCCACTGTGAGTGACCAATGAGAACTCCATAGACTGATGAAATTGATACATTAAGGGATGTAAACCAGGAACTTTTTGAGGTATAATTGCCCCTTCGGAGGAGGAGTAGGGGCTGGCTGTCATTTTCCATTTTCCCTGCCTGACATGCTGTGGGATTGACCTTTGATTCCTATTGACTCCCTTATGCTATTCCCATCTATACTGGGTGGCGAAGTCCTTAAATGAACTGAACTATTCTTAACTGCGACCCTGGAACCTGTACTTTGCCAGCTGGTAAAGTTGGAAAGAAAATAACCTTTCGGCTGAAGGGTTAGCTGACTCCTTCTGTGGCATGAGATGATGCAGTTCAGACTTGCCCAGATCTATTTGAAAACGAACTGAATCGACCAGCCTTGCTTTGGTTTGTATGATTGATAACTGAATCTTGAAACTCATTTTGTTTCTCTCCACAGACGAACTTCCAGCTCTCTTTTAATGCTATGTACTGAGATGTGAGGCTACATGTACTCGTGATTTTGTCATTAAATCTGATTTGAATTGCAAATTCTTGATCTGTCCATCCAAACTTTATCAATTCTGTCTCTTTCTTTTAGACATATTACTGGGCTAGGTGTTTGTATCAGTGTCTGAGAAAAGCCATGAAATAGGTTTTGAGATAACAACTATTTTATTTCAGGTCCTCATAGAATAATTGTTTCACGTTCTCCAAGTATTCTAGTCCTCTTTAGCTCAACAAAAAAGATCCATTGGAGGACCATGGTTTATGGTACTCAGGTAGACAATTGAGAATTCTGTGTGTTCACTAACAGGATGAAATGGGCCTGATGAATCAAAGTTTGGTTTGATGTAAAAAGAAAGATTTAGTAAGCTCCGCGCTACAACAGTTGGAACTTCCAGCTTTGGCAGCCCCTACAATGTCTGACCTAAGCTTGTGATTCAGGAGGCAATGGCAGCTGCTTTTAAGGTGAGAGTCGCCCCCTAAAGACCCGGATGGATTCTCTCCGGATCCTGATGATGGCGAAGTCAAGGGAAGGTTTAATAATAATAATAATAATAATACTGATGCTTATAAAGCGCGACAGCTAACCCTGATAGGGGTGTCCCGGCGCTGAAACAACAGATAAATGCGCCCAGAGCGAGCACCAGTACCAGCGAAACCCTCTCTAGTCAGCAATAAAAAGCCATGTCTTCAGGAAGTTGAACTTGAAGTTCTAAATTGTATAAGACTGAATATGACCTTTCCTGAGCCCCCTGTAGTAGATGAGTCAGAAGGCTTTTTTCCCAGTACCATAAAAAGGACTCAGAGTCTTTACCTCGCCATAATTCAGTACAAAAAGGTGATGGAGACTGAATGGAAAGAGGTGGAAAGACATAATTTCCTTCGCTTTCTTTCCAAGAGATATCCGTTATAGGGATTTGTGGAGAAATATCCTAAGGTAGTCCAAGTGGATTCCCTGATGACAGGGCTCTCTTCTCAGGGAACTGCAATCTCGGAGGATGCTTTGCCCTCAGACACCGCAGACAAGCGGATAGACTTGGCTCCGAAGAGGTCCTATGCAGCCTCTAATTTTGCCATTTGAAGCAGCTTATGCCAGCTACACAGTGCAGTCTCCGATTAAGGACTTTCATGGTTTGGCAGAGCTTTTGAAACAAGGAGGCAATATGGCTGCAGTTTTGGCATTAATGGAATAACAGGACAGATTCCTCTTCCACATATCTTATGATTCTCTTTCTGCAGCTTTGTGAGCTGCAGGCTCATTAATAGAGGCACAATGATAGCTGTAGATGAGGTCATGGAAAACAAATAATTCGCAAAATAATTTATTAATGAAAATACCTTTTTCAGGGCTGAGATTGTTCAGTGATCAGTTGGTGAGCCAGATGAGATTAACAGAGGTTAAAAAATTGCTGGCTCCACCTCAACAAGCTGCAAGGGGGAAGTATGCAGTAGACTGTAGGTCGTTCTGGCCAGCATTTCAGACCAAGTTGAATAACCAGCCCTTTCAAGGTAGTGGATGTGGCCAGAGTGGTCCCTATCTCTGACAAATTCCAGGCGCAACAACTTGGTGGTTCAAGTTAGAGTCAACTGCCATCTAAGTCCTGACTATTACATGACAGATGTGGTGTTACCGGTTGGAGAGAGGTTGAAATAATTCCTGCAGATGTGGCAGAACACAATTCAGGACATATGGGTACTTCAAGTGATCCGAGAATTGTATCAGTTAGAATTCCTTTCAGTACCTCCAGAATCCTTCTGCGTAACCCTGCTTCCAGTAAACCACTTAAAAAGAGAGGCTTTGTTAAATGGTGTTCAAACGTTGTTGGACAAGAAGGCAGTGGTTCCAAAGCAGGCCAGCTAAAGAGGCAAAGGGACCTATTCAATTCTGCTTTTAGTGAAGAAGCCTTCAGGAGATTTCAGGCCAATTCTGGGTCTGGTGTTTGTAAATCTCTTTCTGCTTAACATTAAATTCAAGATGAACAACCTCCAACTGATTCTGCCTTTCATGGCAAGGATAACCTTTTGGCATTTTTGGATATCCAGAATGCCTACGTCTATCTTCCAGTGCATGTAGCATCCCAGAAATGTCTATGGATTTGTTTCGACCACAAACACTATCAGTTTCAGGTACTACGTTTTGGTTTGTCATTCTCATTAAGGGTATTTATGAAGGTGGTAGCACCGTTGGTGGGGTTTATGCCTTGTAAAGGTATCCAGGTTTTTCCGTACCTTGATGACTGGCTTGTTTCTTTCTCTTCTTTCTCCAAAACACAGAATCAGGTCAAATAGGCATGCAAACTTGTCCAAAGCCATGGATTTCTTATCAACCAAGAAAAGTCTGATTTGAATACTAAGCAGGAACAGCAGTTCATTGGAGCTGTCTTCAAAACAGAAGTGGGCAAAGTTTTCCTTCCTCGAGAAAGGAGACAGACTTTGATAAAGGAAGTGGCGAGCCTTCTAACATCTCAGGCAGCTCCTGCCAGAGTTTGGTTAAGGATTCAGCATCCAATGTCGTCTACAGTGATGATTGTTCCATGGACCAGATTGCATTTGTATCCCTTGGTCACTCCTTTCCGTGCTCACTGGAGCCCAGTATCAGCGAATTACAAGCAGGAGGCTCCAGTGACTCCCACAGTGTTTCAGGAGTTACAGTGGTGCTTGAAGGAATAGAATCAGTTACAAGGTGTCCTCCTCAGGAGTCTGCCCACAAAAGCAATGATGACGGATGCCAATCTCATGGGATGGGGTGCATTGTTAGATCAATCCCCGGTTCAGGGTCAATAATCAACTCCAGAGGCAAAGGCCTCATGCAGTTGGAGGGAGCTAAAAGCTGTCCAATTACTCCTCAGTTTTGGTCAGAGAATTGCAGGTAAAGATGTTCAGATCAGGACAGACAAAAAGATTGTTGTAGCCTATGTCAGTCATCAGGGGAGTTGCAAAGTAAGATCCTTAAATCTGCTAGTTTGACAAATTTGTTTGTGGGCAGGACAAAATCTACTCTCTTTGAGGGCGGTTTATCTTCCTGGGAGGGAAAGTGTGGCTGCAGATTATCTCTGCATGAGTGTGATGTCAGTGTCATCCCTATCAGTGAGGAAGAATGTATTCCAGCAGTTGGTGAAGAGATTTGGCCTCGCTGGAGTGTATCTCTTTGTCTTGAAGGAGAACAGTCTTCTTTTCCTCACCTTTTGCTCAATTATACCCTCCCAGAAAGCTTGGAAGAGGGATGCAATGTCCTTTTATTTGGCTGGAGGGACTATTATATGCATTTCCTCTGATACTCCTCATACCAAGAGAGTTGCAAAAAGTGAGGGAGGGCAAAGCAGAGCTTCTTCTATTTGACCCTTGTTAGAATCAACGCTCATGGTTCCCTCTGCTATTCCAGCTTGCATTCACCCCGTGTTGGCAGATACCATTGATTCCTTATCCATAGAGACCTCCCAGGCCTCCCCTTTCAGTGTTATAGAAACTTCAACTTGGAGTATGGCTCTTGAGAGGTTGACGTTGTAGAGTAGGGGTTGCTCTTTTGAGGTACTGTCCCTAATACAACAGTCAAGATGGCCCTATACTTTAAAATTATACTCTCATCATTGACAAACATTCGACGAGTGGTGTCCAAAGAACAGTTTTCAGGACAATTAGTGCAACCTATCTCTCCTGGAGTTTCTTAAGGAGGGGTTTGAGTTGGGTTTAGCCATTTCGAATTTAAGAGCTCAATCAGCGCAGTAAGAGCATTCAGAAACTCAGATTTTGAGGTAGTTGTGCCTTTGGTATCGAGGTTATTGAGACTTTGCTCCTTAAGAAACTGTTATTTCATGATCCTGTGCCATCATAGGATTTACCATTAGTTTTGAAAGCCTTACAAGAGTCCCATTTTGAGCCACTAGATCAGGTGGATATGAAATAAGATACTTTTTGGTATCCATTTCTTCAGCCAGAAGGGTGGGAGGATTGGGGGCTTTGTTAGTGTGAGAACCTTTTTTGAAATTCCTCCCAGACAAGTTAGTTCTCCGTCCGAGTCCTCATTTTGTTCGCAAAGTGGTGTCCTCTTTTCATTGTTCAGAGGATCTGGTCTAACCAGACTTCTTCCCTTCTCCTAGTTCGGATAAGGAGCATAAGATGCACATTTTGGATGTGAAGAGGGCTTTGGCAATATATTTATCAAGGAAGGTATCTATTATAAAGATATACTCTCTGTTTGTTACCTTTGGGATGTCTGGACAGAGGTTTAAAGCCTTCTGGTTCTACTCTCAGTAGATGGCTTAAGTCAGCCATAGTTTCAGCTTATCATTCCCAAGGGGAGAATATTCTAAATTCTATTCAGGGAAGGTGAACCAGGGGTATGGCATGGTCCTGGGCTGCATTTAAGTAAGCCTCAAAGCAGGGTGTTTGTAATGCAGACCCTTGAGCTTCTAAAAACACCCTTTTACATCATTACAGATTATTGTTGAGAAACACATCAGCTAAGTTTGGTTCAGCGGTGCTGAGTGCAGTAGACAATCAAAGATTAAATAATCATATTGTGTACCTTATATATGGTGAAAATAAACATTTTTTTGTGCATTTCATATTGAGTCTGGTTGGAGCTGATGTCATGCTTTGGTATCCGCTGTTCTATATAAGGACTGTAAAGGGGAAGTGGGGTGAGGAAATAATGTCTGATTAATTACCGGTCAATTTCATTACTCCAGACCTTCTCTTTCCCCCTCAAAGTCAGTTTCCTTTCACTCCTGCCTGGTGATTCTCTGCTTCAATAGCTTGGGACTTACAGGATGTAGATGGGTCTGGTCTCCCTTTATAGCAGGAAGTATGAACTGAAAGGATATTATTGGGGAGGGATGGCAAACTTAGTTGTTTAATCTTGGGGACTGTTCTGATTGGAGGAGCTACCGCTCATCTGTGTAGGGACTGTGACAGGGAAGAGAATGTCTTGGAGTAATGAAGTTTATTGGTAAGTAACCGGGCATTAACCTCTGATGTTGAAATGCTGGAACAATGTAAGCCTCAAATGGAATTGAATTTGATTAGACAAATCGTTGAAATGGGTGCTATTTCCCCAGGTAGGGGATTTTCGATTTCTTTTGTCGATGTAGATATAGACAGTTTAAGCTGTCTGGCAAAGCCCATGTTATCAACACATTAATACTACAAATATACTCTGAGATGGGTTTTGGGTCAGTGCCCTTGAGTGCCCCCCATACAGCCAGTGCTAGCCAGTGCTTGAATATAGTGAAATTCACAATTGTTCTTTGTTTTTTTTCTTTTTTGCATTTTTATATAGCACGAACTCTGCCCAGGGGCATCGGAGTGCTTTACATGAGCACTAGTCTCATTACTCAAGGTCACATTCATGATTTAGGCATGGGGGATTAAGTGATTTGCCCAGAGTCACAGGATGTTGAGCCCACGCCAAGACCCAAACCCGATTCCCCAGTTCCTAAGTTGACAGCTGCCCCTAACACCAAATGATCAAGCTGGAGTATCTCAGTGCCACTATTGGTTATTGAAAAGAGTGCCAGAGCAAGTAGATGTATTTATAATCTTTTTTTAGTCCTTTTTATTGAATCCAGTGTATTTTCGTAATCAAAACTCTTTTCTCTTCAGAGTTATTCAAAGACGTAATACGAAACAAAGATCAAGAGATTTATAGTACAGCCGCCAACCCGTGTTTAGCTCCCAAAAATGGCTTTTCAGCCTGGGGCTTCCTCAGGGCGTAAGGAAATCATACATCAAGGGTTCTTTCGATGTTCAGTGCGGTCCTAGATGAGGACGGTCTTTACAAATTCAAAATATAGAGCTAATCTGTCGGTTTGTTCTAAAGGATAGTCCTTTATTAAGTATACTGATTTCTTGGTCAGATAAATGGATATTTGAAAGATTTACCACTAGGTTATCTATCTCATTAGGGTTTTGTCTAGTTCCTTTCTTCGTACTGTTGTTGTCACCCTTGCCAGTGGTGTTTGTGTCGTCAGTTTTGTTGGGACACGTCCGGAATTGTGGTATTTTGGGTGTTTGCTGTTTTTATACTGAGTCTGTAATGGAGGACCTCCTCGAAAAAATGTACTTTGCATGTTGTCGTGTTGTTTTCCAAGTTAGTTGCTGGTGATTCTATGTCTGAGCTACTGGACGGTCCTGAAGGTTGAGTGAAGTTTTCTGTATTTCCACCTGAAGATGGTTTAGCGTCGTATCGTTTAGCAAATGTGTAGACGCAACCAAATTGATAATCTAATTGGTCCCGACAAAATGTTCATTTTTTTTCTTTATTATGTCTTCTTCAAATTCATCGATGAGATTATTGAGGATGTCGTAGTTTTTTTTAGGTATGTCACCCCAATTTGAGTCTTCGATGTGTTTAGTGAGATTATCTACTTCTGTTTTGGCTTTGTTGTATTCCTCTTCAGCAAAATCGATCAGTTACCTGATCATATTATTTGAGCATTCCTTAAGATTTCCTTCCCATCTTTCGACATATTCAGGATTGATGGTGTCATTGAAAGATGGGGAGGAAATCTTAAGGAATGCTCAAATAATATGATCAGGCAACTGATCGATTTTGCTAATTGTTTTTTGTCCTAAAATTGTTTTGATGTTATGTAATTTGTGAAGTGTATTAATTTCTGTCTCTTTTGAATATATAAAAAATAAAGAACAATGAACAAATATGAATTAATAAATGATGTTGACCATCTTATTAGGTAGTTTGGTCTTAGTCTGCTTAAATAGTGGCAGCCTACTAAACAGCCAGCTAGAAGTTTCAGATTGTTTAGCATTTATCGGCCCATTCTAGCTGTGTTATGGGTCCACCCTTATATATCTAACTTTTAGAAAGTTGGCATTTTCTTACTTTAGCCATATTGTTGCTGCTCCCTGTCTCTGAATACACGTCTGGGGTGGGTGACTGCTGGGCTTTGTGCATTCCCTCTAGACAGCCACACACAAAGGGAGCTTAGGTGTGACTGATGGGCCATCCACATCCTGATGGGCCAACCTGGGCAGGATAGGAGGGAGGAGCTGACTTACACCCAAATAGGCAGTGTTCTGCCCCCACACAGAGGGCTGCATATCTCCCTGTGGTGAGGCTGGAGCCAGGTCAGGAAAGGCAAGGAATCTGTGTACTTTAAAGGCATCTCTTTTAAGTCCCCCCACTCCAAAAGCACAACTGGGTATAAGTACTGGACCTCAGACATCGGCAACTCAGTACACTTCTAGACCTGTGGATACTCTGCCAGGAAGAAGGACTGCTGAAAGGACTACCAGTCTGCTGGACTGCTACTCTGCTGGGACACTTCCGGAATTGTGGTATTTTGGGTGTTTGCTGTTTTTATACCGAGTCTGTAATGGAGGACCTCCTCGAAAAAATGTACTTTGCATGTTGTCTTGTTGTTTTCCAAGTTAGTTGCTGGTGATTCTATGTCTGAGCTACTGGACGGTCCTGAAGGTTCAGTGAAGTTTTCTGTATTTCCACCTGAAGATGGTTTAGCGTCGTATCGTTTAGCAAATGTGTAGACGCGACCAAATTGATAATCTAATTGGTCCCGACGAAATTTTCATTTTTTTCTCTTTATTATGTCTCCTTCAAACTCATTGATGAGATTATTGAGGATGTCGTAGTTTTTTTTAGATATGTCACCCCAATTTGAGTCTTTGATGTGTTTAGTGAGATTATCTACTTCTGTTTTGGCTTTGTTGTATTCCTCTTCAGCAAAATCGATCAGTTACCTGATCATATTATTTGAGCATTCCTTAAGATTTCCTTCCCATCTTTCGATATATTCAGGATTGATGGTGTCATCGAAAGATGGGAGGAAATCTTAAGGAATGCTCAAATAATATGATCAGGCAACTGATCGATTTTGCTAATTGTTTTTTGTCCTAAAATTGTTTTGATGTTATGTAATTTGTGAAGTGTATTGATTTCTGTCTCTTTTGAATATATAAAAAATAAAGAACAATGAACAAATATGAATTAATAAATGATGTTGACCATCTTATTAGGTAGTTTGGTCTTAGTCTGCTTAAATAGTGGCAGCCTACTAAACAGCCAGCTAGAAGTGTCAGATTGTTTAGCATTTATCGACCCATTCTAGCTGTGTTAGGGGCCCACTCCTTATATATCTAACTTTTAGAAAGTTGGCATTTTCTTACTTTAGCCATATTGTGCCTGCTCCCTGTCTCTGAATACACGTCTGGGGTGGGTGACTGCTGGGCTTTGTGCATTCCCTCTAGACAGCCACACACAAAGGGAGCTTAGGTGTGACTGATGGGCCATCCACATCCTGATGGGCCAACCTGGGCAGGATTGGAGGGAGGAGCTGACTTACACCCAAATAGGCAGTGTTCTGTCCCCACACAGAGAGCTGCATATCCCCCTGTAGTGAGTCTGGAGCCAGGGCAGGAAAGGCAAGGACTCTGTGCACTTTAAAGGCATCTCTTTTAAGTCCCCCCACTTCAAAAGCACAACTGGGTGTAAGTACTGGACCTCAGACATCGGCAACTCAGTACACTTCTAGACCTGTGGATACTCTGCCAGGAAGAAGGACTGCTGAAAGGACTGCCAGTCTGCTGGACTGCTACTCTGCTGGACTCCTGCTCTGCTGTGCTGCCTCGGACCCACTCCCACACCGACAGACAACGCCTGCAACCTCAGTATCATCCTGGACAGCAAACTCACCATGAAACAACAGATCATCGCAGTCTCCTCCGCCTCCTTCCACACTCTTCGCATGCTCCAAAGAATCTTCAATTGGCTTCTTTTGGCACGAGGAAAACCGTCACTCAAGCTGTAGTCACCAGCCAGTTGGACTACAGTAATGCACTGTACCCAGGATCCACCATCGAACACATGAGGAGACTGCAGACGATACAGAACTCAGCAGCCAGACTCATCCTCAACCTGCCCCAACGGACCCACATCACCCCTCACCTTACTAACCTCCACTGGCTCCATGTCCAGAAAAGATGCCATTTCAAGATATTGACACATGCCTACAAAGCCCTCCATCACCTATGCCCAGTGTTAGAATTGGGGGTCTCTAGTTGGCACAGGTAGGTACTTGTGACAAATAGGGACCCTCGCCTCTAGTCAGGGTAAAGGGGTACACTCCTAAAATAACCCCTGCTCACCCCCTTGGTAGCTTGGCACGAGCAGACAGGCTTATCTCAGAGGCAGTGTGTAAAGCATTTGTGAACACATACTGTAATCTAGTGACAACACTACAGATGGACACCACACAAGGTTCATATCAAAAATAAGTATTCTTTATATAGTTTTAACACAAGACCATAAACGACAAAAATCCACAATACTGTACTTAAAATGGTAGTTTTAGCTTAGTTCAGTTCAGTTCTTAAGATGCGACACGTTAAGTCAATGTACCTTACGATGCGGGACGCTTCCACAACAAGCAATGTTGCAGCGATGGAAATGCGACAAAGTTCTGGTGCAAAGAAATAAAGACGTCAAGTTCTTCCTGATGCGGCACGCTTCTCCGATGTTGCGAGAAGTCTCGATTCGATGCGTCAACTGCAGCGGCGACACCCTTGTTCAGCGATGCGACGGCAACAGCTTCGGCTGCGACACTCTTCTCCAACGTTGCGAGACGCTTCCGCTCGATGCGACAACTGCAGCGGCGACACCCTTGTTTCGTGATGCGACGGCAGCAGCTCCGACGGCGGCACGCTTCTCCGTGGATGCGAGGCGCTTCTCTCGGTGCGGTGCAATGCGTCAGCTACAGCGGCGACATCTACGATGCGACGGCAGCGGCTGCGACGGCGACACGCTTCTTCCTCGATGCGAGACTCTTCTCTTGATGCGGTGCAATGCGACAGCTACAGCGGCGACATCTACGATGCGACGGCAGCGGCTGCGACGGCGACACGCTTCTTCGGGGTTGCGGGACGTTTCTCGAGATGCGGTGCAATGCGACAGCTACAGCGGCGTCATCTCCGTGATGCGACGGTGGCGGCTGCGATGGCGACACGCTTCTCCCTCTTGAGTCGCGCTTCCAGCTCCTTGCGACACGCAGTCCCTTCAGAAGGCCCAAAACAGCAGCAGGCACTTCCAAAGGATTCTTGGGGAGCTGGTGGTTGAAGTCTGTTGTCCCTGAGACTTCAGCAGGAGGCAAGCTCTTTTCTCAAGCCCTTGGAGATCCTTCACAAGTTGAATAAAAGTGCACACAAAGTCCTTTCTCCTTCCTTTGGCAGTCAGGCAACCACTGCAGGCAGATCCCTCTAGCTTAGGGATAGTCCTCTCCTCAGTTTCTTCTGGTTCCTCTCCTCAGCAAAGGTTTCTTCTTGTTTTCCCAAAGTGATCTAATTTCCTAGGGGTCTGGGTCCCCTTTTTATACACAGTTTTCCTTTGTTCTCTGAAGGCAGAGAGGCCTCTGCCTAGTCAAAACCAGTTCTGGTCAGTCCTGGAGCACTTTTTTTTTCTGACTCCTTCTTTCCTTTCAGAATGTGGGGCAGGGTGCTCAGCCGCCCGGCAGGAGGTGGAGCCAGCATTGTGGAAGGCTGGCACAGCCCTATTCAGACCCAGGTGCAACTCCTCCCTCCACTCTGGATGTAGATCTTTCTATTCAGCCCTGTGCTGACTCACCCTGTCTCCTGTAGCCACCCCCAGCCCATGTCACTCAATCTCCAGACAAGGAATACACAACCTAGCAGAGGCAGGCTTGGAAGTTTAGGCAAGAAAATACCCACTTTCTAAAAGTGGTATTTTCAAACACAGAATGTTAAAACCAACTTCACTAAAAGATGTATTTTATCATTCTGAGTTCAGGCATACTAAATTCGTTTTTCTACCATGTTCCCTGGGTCAGTTCTGACTATAAGGTGTAATAGTTAGTCTGCCCATTCTGGCCTATGGGGAGCAGGTAGCCTTGCAATAGTGAAAAACGAAAATGGCTGTAATTCACTATTAGGACATGCCACACACACCAGGGCATGTCCTACCTTATACTTACAATGCACCCTGCCCTAGGGCCTACTTTAGGGGTGACCAACATGCAGTAAAGGGAAGGTTTAGGGACTGGTAAGTGGGTGTACTCACCAAGTCGACATGGCAGCCCTAGGCTGCACACAGGCTCTGCAATGGCAGGCCTGAGGCACATTTGACAAGCCGCTTCTGTGGGTGGCACAACCAGTGCTGCAAGCCCACCAGCGGCATTGGATTTACAAGCCCTGGGCACACTCAGTGCACGATACTAGGGACTGACAAGTAAACCAATGATCCAATCATGGAGTCACTAATCCATCACACAATATATCATGGGGAGAGCATATGCACTTTAGCACTGATCAGCAGTGGTAAAGTGCCCAGAGTCATAAAACCAACAAAAACAGGTCAGAGAAAATACAGGAGGAAGGCAAAAAGTTCAGGGATGACCCTGCAAAAAGGGCCAAGTCCAACACAACCCCTTCCAGCCAAAACGCAGGGGAGACCAATCACTACCCTGATGGGCTTCCCTGCTTTGGGCGATAGAACCTGGACCCTGGCCCACAACAGCAGGGGCATACTCCAGTTCTACGCCAATCTGAACCTATTTGGATCCCTCTGTTCATACTCTCAGGGCCCACCAAGCTAGTCCATGGGGAACCCTTCTCTTCACCTGTGGACACCACCTGTGCAGCATCTAACCTTAACTTGCTCACCGGTGTGTCCCAACAGACAGACAGCAAATCACAGTGGCCACTGACAGTAGTCAGGGATGAGACCCAGGCCTTATGCCTCTCAGGGTTCTCAAACCTCTGTGGCGTCAGAGAGCGGAGGGCAGTAGCCCCGGGTGCTCGGCACCCTTTGTCCATTCTCCCTCCTGTCAGGTCAGGTATGACATCCTGACACTGACCTACCAGCCCCGGGCCTGTACCCGGCGGCTGGACTGGAGACTGGGGTGGGCTTTCCCACACCCGGTCCTCTTCCTTGGGGCTCTGTACCCTCCCACCTGGAGCGGTACCCCCTTCCAGAATTGTCAGGGCACCTGTGACAGGGGTCCTGCACAATCCGCCCACCAGTTCAGGGGTTCTATCCTGCAACTGGGTGTCCAGGTCAGGGGGACACCCTGAACCTGGTCCTCCAATCTAGGGTCTAAACCCTCCAGTTGAACCGGGGTCAGAGGCGAGGACTCCCTCCCTCTGCACCCCCTTCCAGAGTACTGCCCCCTCCCATCAGGAGCGGTACCCTCTTCCAGAATTGTCAGGGCACCTGTGGCAGGTGTCCTGCACACTCGCCCACCAGTTCAGGGGTTCTATCCTGCAACTGGAATTCCAGCATAGGGTCTGTACCCTTAGACTGGGCAGAGGCCAGGGGTGAGGCTGTTCTCTCCCCGCCCCCTTACTGGGGTCCTGCACCCTCCCACCTGGAGCGGTGCCCCCAGAAGACAAACTGGTAGGGGCACTGTTAGCAGCTGCCCCTTCCTCCAGGTCAGGGGGCACCCTGAACCTGGCCCTCCAACCCAGGGTCTGTACCTTAGGCTGGACCTGTGCCTGGCAACCCAGGACTTCCGGGAGGGTACACCGACTCCCCAAGGGAAACACACTCCTCTAGAGTTGTGTAAGAATCTGCCTGGTGCACCAGGACTTCCTGGGGAGCACGCATGCCCCCCAGAGGGTAACACATCTCTCATGTGTTGTGTAACAGTCTGCCTGGCGCAGATCTCCCGACCCCTGTCCATCTGACAGTGCGTGAAGATCCCCCAGGACAGAAGTGGTGTCACCATGGTCATTCACTGGTGACTCAGCCCTTCTGGCTGGTACCTGACCCACTGGTTCTTCCACTGGGGACTCTCTCCCCTCTCACCCCCTCACTCTGGACTTCTGCACCCTCCCCAGTGGAGCGGCACTGCCAGATACCAGAAACTCTGGAGTTCCATTTACAGACGCTCCAGGTTCTCTAGACACTAGGCGATCCTCCTCAACAGGCGGCCCATCAGGACAGCCTAGGCTCCCTACCTGGTGTTCCCTTAAAGAACCATCCAGGCTCTGAGACTGGGTTTCGGGCACCTTGGGACACGCAGCCCCACACTCACTCCTTCTCCACTGAGACAGGACGTGAGTCCCTACACCCCTCTCACTACAACAGGACCTAGCTGGGCTACTCTGAGCCACTTCCACCACGCTGGGTTGGAAGATACCTGAGCCACTCCCTTTAGGGTCACTCCCCAATGCCTCTTCAGACCCTCTGGAATCCACCAAAAGGTCTGCCTCCAATGTGAGCTCCCTGAGGTCAGAGAACTCACGCTCCAACAGGTGTTGGCATAGCTCTGGAAAACAGGGACTTACAATATGCTCTCCCAAAATTGGATCACACAGTCCCCCACAGGGGTTAACCAAACTATCCTTCACCTCACCATCCAGTGCCTCGCACACGTACCCCACACCACTCTTCTGAGTTTGGCAAGACAGTATCTGACTGTCTCTGTCACTCAACCCACACTCTTCTGGGCAGTCTTCACACTCACATACCAGGACTTCAACCATGGGGGAACCCCTCTCCCTGCACCTCTCATCTAGAGTCAGTAGAGTGTCCCTCCCACCACTAGGACCATGCTTCCCTGTGTCAGTTTCCCTATTCCTCTCAGGGACACTGCGCACTACTGGAGCTACCTCATGTCCTTGAACCTCCTGGTGTATGTTAACCCCTCCAAGTCAGGCGCCACATCTCTGGGTGTGTGCACTACTCTCTCAGCACTGAATAACTTAATTTTGCTGCCACCATCTGAGCTGGACTCCACCTCCAACTCAGCAAAGCTCACTTCCTGAGCTGCCCAAATTTCTTTTTCTTGGGCTAAGGCCCTCTGAGCCTCATCAAGCTCTCTCAGCTCTTCGTCAATCCCTCTCAGCTTCTGCTCATAAGCCAGAAGCCAGCTATCTTTTTCTGTTTCTCCCTCACTTCTAGGGAATTCCTCCTTCTCAGACTCAACTGGTAGCGTGGCCTTCCAGCTGGGTAACTCATACTGGAATAGGGATGCCTCTAGATCCTCCCTGGATCTTCTCTTCACAGGCAGCCCCCTTTCCTTGCAAAACACACGTAGTTCCTTCATTGTGTAGACAAACATGTGCCAGAAGTTGAGTTCCATTTTGCAACAACTAACCAGGGTCATGGTATCAAAAATACTTCCAGGAGGACACCATAAAACAGAAAAACAGTATGTGGTTGCGCTTGGTCTGCACTCACTAGTAGTGTTCACCAATCACTGTACATGAGTCACAAATGCAAGTCCAGAATCCCCACCGCTGACCACCAATGTTAGAATTGGGGGTCTCTAGTTGGCACAGGTAGGTACTTGTGACAAATAGGGACCCTCGCCTCAGTCAGGGTAAAGGGGTACACTCCTAAAATAACCCCTGCTCACCCCTTGGTAGCTTGGCACGAGCAGACAGGCTTATCTCAGAGGCAGTGTGTAAAGCATTTGTGAACACATACAGTAATCTAGTGACAACACTACAGATGGACACCACACAAGGTTCATATCAAAAATAAGTATTCTTTATATAGTTTTAACACAAGACCATAAACGACAAAAATCCACAATACTGTACTTAAAATGGTAGTTTTAGCTTAGTTCAGTTCAGTTCTTAAGATGCGACACGTTAAGTCAATGTACCTTACGATGCGGGACGCTTCCACAACAAGCAATGTTGCAGCGATGGAAATGCGACAAAGTTCTGGTGCAAAGAAATAAAGACGTCAAGTTCTTCCTGATGCGGCACGCTTCTCCGATGTTGCGAGAAGTCTCGATTCGATGCGTCAACTGCAGCGGCGACACCCTTGTTCAGCGATGCGACGGCAACAGCTTCGGCTGCGACACTGTTCTCCAATGTTGCGAGACGCTTCCGCTCGATGCGACAACTGCAGCGGCGACACCCTTGTTTCGTGATGCGACGGCAGCAGCTCCGACGGCGGCACGCTTCTCCGTGGATGCGAGGCGCTTCTCTCGATGCGGTGCAACGCGCCAGCTACAGCGGCGACATCTACGATGCGACGGCAGCGGCTGCGACGGCGACACGCTTCTTCCTCGATGCGAGACTCTTCTCTTGATGCGCTGCAATGCGACAGCTACAGCGGCGACATCTACGATGCGACGGCAGCGGCTGCGACGGCGACACGCTCTCGGGGTTGCGGGACGTTTCCGAGATGCGGTGCAATGCGACAGCTACAGCGGCGCCATCTCCGTGATGCGACGGTGGCGGCTGCGACGGCGACACGCTTCTCCCTCTTGAGTCGCGCTTCCAGCTCCTTGCGACACGCAGTCCCTTCAGAAGGCCCAAAACAGCAGCAGGCACTTCCAAAGGATTCTTGGGGAGCTGGTGGTTGAAGTCTGTTGTCCCTGAGACTTCAGCAGGAGGCAAGCTCTTTCTCAAGCCCTTGGAGATCCTTCACAAGTTGAATAAAAGTGCACACAAAGTCCTTTCTCCTTCCTTTGGCAGTCAGGCAACCACTGCAGGCAGATCCCTCTAGCTTAGGGATAGTCCTCTCCTCAGTTTCTTCTGGTTCCTCTCCTCAGCAAAGGTTTCTTCTTGTTTTCCCAAAGTGATCTAATTTCCTAGGGGTCTGGGTCCCCTTTTTATACACAGTTTTCCTTTGTTCTCTGAAGGCAGAGAGGCCTCTGCCTAGTCAAAACCAGTTCTGGTCAGTCCTGGAGCACTTTGTTTTTCTGACTCCTTCTTTCCTTTCAGAATGTGGGGCAGGGTGCTCAGCCGCCCGGCAGGAGGTGGAGCCAGCATTGTGGAAGGCAGGCACAGCCCTATTCAGACCCAGGTGCAACTCCTCCCTCCACTCTGGATGTAGATCTTTCTATTCAGCCCTGTGCTGACTCACCCTGTCTCCTGTAGCCACCCCCAGCCCCTGTCACTCAATCTCCAGACAAGGAATACACAACCTAGCAGAGGCAGGCTTGGAAGTTTAGGCAAGAAAATACCCACTTTCTAAAAGTGGTATTTTCAAACACAGAATGTTAAAACCAACTTCACTAAAAGATGTATTTTATCATTCTGAGTTCAGGCATACTAAATTCGTTTTTCTACCATGTTCCCTGGGTCAGTTCTGACTATAAGGTGTAATAGTTAGTCTGCCCATTCTGGCCTATGGGGAGCAGGTAGCCTTGCAATAGTGAAAAACGAAAATGGCTGTAATTCACTATTAGGACATGCCACACACACCAGGGCATGTCCTACCTTATACTTACAATGCACCCTGCCCTAGGGCCTACTTTAGGGGTGACCAACATGCAGTAAAGGGAAGGTTTAGGGACTGGTAAGTGGGTGTACTCACCAAGTCGACATGGCAGCCCTAGGCTGCACACAGGCTCTGCAATGGCAGGCCTGAGGCACATTTGACAAGCCGCTTCTGTGGGTGGCACAACCAGTGCTGCAAGCCCACCAGCGGCATTGGATTTACAAGCCCTGGGCACACTCAGTGCACGATACTAGGGACTGACAAGTAAACCAATGATCCAATCATGGAGTCACTAATCCAACACACAATATATCATGGGAGAGCATATGCACTTTAGCACTGATCAGCAGTGGTAAAGTGCCCAGAGTCATAAAACCAACAAAAACAGGTCAGAGAAAATACAGGAGGAAGGCAAAAAGTTCAGGGATGACCCTGCAAAAAGGGCCAAGTCCAACACCCAGCATACATAAACCACCACCTGAACTTCCACCAACCATCCAGAGACCTTCGTTCTGCCTCCCTCGCACAGATACCGCACATCCACCAAAACCACAGTGGAAGCTGTTCCTTCTCCTACCTTGCCGCCAAGTCCTGGAACTGCCTTCTCCTCCACCTCTGGACATCACCTTCGCTGGCAGAATTCAGGAAGAGACTGGATACCTTCATGGGTGATAAGCTGTGCTATTCAAATACTGTTTGATTTGATTGACCTGCTGCCCTCCTTGCCTGAGAGTGAGAAGGACTGGACCTGCCTGTCTCCAACCCAGAACCAAAGTGACTCCAAGGGCTTGCTGGCTTGCCTCCTATTTTGAAGTCTCAGGGACATCAAAGACTTCCAACTCACCCTGCTACAGCCCCTGGACTCTGCCATATGAGAGTCTTGCTCTGCCAAGTGGTGCCAAACCAGCCTTGGACCCTTGGAAGTAGGTATAAAGTTCTGCTCCAGCAGAAATCCACGCATCAACGCAGTTGCATGGTTCGGACCGGCCCATCTCTATCGACGACGACATATCACCATAGCTGCAAGGATCGACCGTGACGCATGGCTGCCGCTGCGAGGTTTGACTGTAAAGCATCACCGACTGGGCAGCGCATCAATACAAGTCCTAACGCATCTTCAACTTTGGGCGGCCCGGAGCCCTCCGCATTGCCCTCATACTAAGGATCAGCAGCGACGCATCGCCTCCTCTGCTCCTCGCTGCTTGTCTTCGACGCAAACAAGATACTTTCCAGCAGGCCAAGGCTGGTCTCTGCATTCGACCCACTCTCCATCCCTGTCGGCCAGAACTTTTTAATTTGACCTGGTCTAGCACCGCCCAAATAGCCCTGGTGGGCGCTTTATGCCTTTAAGCACTATATTTCAGTTTATTCTTTAAAAATTCATAACTCCGGTAATATTTATTGGAGTTTTGCCATTTTGGTCTTGTTTTGTTCTTTAAATTACGATTTATTGTTCTAACCAGGAGTGGTAACTTTTTGTGTGCTGTTTTCACTATTTTACTGTTTGAAGTGTTGCATAAATACTATACACATTACATTTTAAGTTAAGCCTGACTGCTCTGTGCCAAGCTACCAGGGAAGAGCACGGGTTAATTTAGGGTGTGTTTGTGACTTATCCTTACTAGGATTGTGGTTCCTGCTTGGACAGGGTGCATACCTCTGCCAACCAAAAACCCAATTTCCAACAAATACAAAGAAATATGGACTGTCTCAACCATTGTAAGGGGGTGACGGGACATTGCATCACTTCCACTGCGGTGCAGAAAGTCTTACCATCTTCTAGATGGATTCTCGTGGATTCAGCCTTACAATGTTAAGTAATCAGCGAAAGGTGCCCAAACCTGTAAGTAGACCTCTGTCTTGTACGCTGTAAATAATTCTCTCATAAGAGACGATCTTGTACATTTAACTCAACCATTTAGTATGTGTGGGTAGCTGTGAGGAACGCCAGTGTCCAAGGATAGCTAGTTTGGTAGGGTGACCAGACGTACCGGTTTTCCCCGGACAGTCACGGTTTTTCGCGAAGTGTCCCGACACTTTCCTCCAAACAGAATAAATGTCCCGGTTTTTTAATAGTGGCTGGGATGCGCACAGAAATGTCCCGTTTTTAGGTCTCGCCTACGCAGCGCGCATGCGCTGCATAGGCAAAAAGACCTTTTGGAATCGCTAAGGCTTTTCAGCCAAAAACGTGCACGCGTTCCATTGCCTTCAATGGCAACGCGTGCACGTTTGGCGATTCACTTGCGGGAGCGAGCGGCACCATATGGTAGCAATTATCGCTCCTGGCGCCGCTCGCTCCCGCAAGTGAAACGCTTTCACTTTTTTTTTCTTTTTGCGCGCGCGCACACAACTCGCGGCCGCACGTCTTGCTTGTTGCGCGGCCAATGCTTGTTTAGGACTTGTGCCCTGGCTCCATGTCTACTGCTCTCAGCACAGATCCCCACTGGCCGGTGCCCCTCGGCCTCGAGCCGCCGGAAGGCACGGAGAGGCTACCTCCCTCCTTCCTGCACAGCCCGCGGACGCTCTTCCATATCCTGCATGATGGGCGTTGGGGCGCAGTGCCACATACAGGAGATTTAGTCCCATTGGCAGGGGGGCACACACACTGGAGCTGCCCTGTGGGGTGTTGGAGTGCCTGCGCCGGGCGGCACCCCCAGCGGCCTGCTCACCTTCCAGCGCTCGTGCACGGACTTCGAGCTCGCTTTCCAAAGCCGAGCTGGGTCAAGTCCGTGCTTCTAACCCCGGGGCGGCGATGAGAATAAAGGGAGGCTAAAGACCAGTGTCGTACAATATAATCATCACAATAAAATGTACAAATATGCCATTACTAATATGGCCACCAATTAAAAAATGTACTATGATAGAACACAAATACCGGTAATGCTACAAGAAGGACGCGTAATACTTACACATACCACAATAACATACAGCAGCTATTTATAATGACGCAGTGTCCTTTTAGTGCGCATATACATTACTGCTGCACCTCACACCCTAACCCTGTAGAGGGCGCTTCTTTTTCACTATCGATATTTCCCCCGAACGCGATACCACTACCAACATCTACACTACAGGGTCCTTTCATTTTCCAACCGCACCCGGGCGTCGCTCATAGTCGGTATTTAAAAGCAACCGGTCTCCTCAATTTCCGCGTATACCAGTTTTCTAGGGCTGACGTGGATTCCCCGCCGTTCAGGTGGTGACTGAAAAGTACAAGAGGCAGTTAAATGTGCGGACTCGGAAGATACGCATTTAATCTCAAGTATAAACGTACATAGGTGATCCTAAATCTTTACTTTTTGTTTTCGGTCCCATTGCATCCGTTTCAAACCTTCCCTTCAGTTCCTTCTTCTGTGACAACCACTCATCTCTGGCTTCTGTGGTTAAGTAAAAAATATTGTTAACCCTCTAGCGTCATTCCTGGCTCTCACATTTCAACAGTGCGGACACCTCACGTACACACAGGATTTATTATTTAGAACAAGATGTCCTGTTTAACGCTAGCAGGCGCAGGTATCTGAAATGAGGCTGCAGTAGGAAACGGAGCAGTTTGATCGGATACAGTGGGGAAGTTGCTACAATGCAGCAAAGATGCTGTGGGCTTCCTCTCCTCCCTTGCTATTACCCTTCCTTCATTTCCACACTCCTCATGCCTTTCCATTATCCGCTGATGTTTCCATTTCTCACTGCATATCTTCCTTCCGCTCTCGCTTTTCACCTGCCTTCCTTGTCCCTCCTCTCCCACCGTACCCCTTCACGCTCCGTTTATTCCTCATTCTTCCTGTTTCCACCCATCCTTCCTTTTCTTTATTCTCCCTTCCTCTGTATCTCGCTACTTCCACCGATTGCCTCCATTTTCCACATGTAACTATCCGCTACCACCTCACTCTCTCCTTTTTCCATTGGCGTAACCATTCTGCAGTGTAACTAGCCCTTCGATTCTCTTTTATGTCCACCTCCTCTGTAGTCTCTCCCCCTTCTCTCCATCATGTATTCAATAAATGAATCGATGTACTAGATATAGCAGAACTCTCCATGTTGAATCTGCTTAGGCCTCCTTCCACAACTTGAAACGAGTCTTGGTTTAAGTGCAAAACAATGTAGCAGTGTAAGTTTAGTGTACAGGTGAAGATAGAATTTTTACAGCCGGACAGCCACTTGACATTCAAAAAGCGTGTTCTACATCTACACTCAAGAAAGATTTGCAGAAATATTTTCGTGTGTGTAATTCTCCTATAGAGAGATGGGTGTTGCACTAGTGGGAATGCCATGAAACTTTGAGCGCAACCACCAATGCACATTGGTATTCAAACGCTTTTTACCTGGACTATTTCTAATCTGGAGAAGGCATATAATTACTAGAGGTAACACTAAAAATGCTAATAAAAAAAATCTAAAATTACCTCAAGTATAAATAGCAGAAGCAAAAGATTAACCTCTGCTTCAGCCTTTTTGTTGCTTTTCCTGCTCTCTGTTCTGCACCGCCCGCCACGTCCCAATTTTTTTCCCACCGCTGCACTACCACCTGCTTTTCCTGCTGCCCACTCCAGTCCTGCCCCTTGCCCCCGGAAGTCCTTCCTAGTCACGTTGCTACTTAATTTCAGCTGCAGCTCACCAGCCATTAAACAGACACTACCTGGCCCTGCCTGTCCCACTTACCTGTGCCAAGTACTTCGACTATACCTTGCAGACCTAGCTCCAATACTGTTCCAGGCCCCAGCCTCATGCACTTGCTTACTTCCTCCATCTAGAATCTCTCTTTTACTCTTTCTTTAACTTCCTATGACTCTTGCTCTCTCACTCTACTCTACTTTGTGTCGTGCTCGAAGACTGCTTTCATAACATTTTTTTATTATAACTTTTCAACATGGTGTACAGAAGCCACAATGCTCTACAACATAGCTTAAAGACATTGGCAAAACCAATAGCTCTGGTTAAACACTTACAAGGTCCCAAAGGCGAGACCTATTGGCTATGCCAATGCTTGTTTTAGTAGTGGCTGGAAACGCACTGGTGTTAAAAAGATGTGCGCAAGGTCACTTCTCGAAATATTACAGCGTGACGTCACTCCAGATGAGGTTGTTGCGAGAAGGGAAATCCTTTAAAGAGAGACATTTTCTCTCGGGATTTCCCTTCTCTTTCTTCAACGCAGCAAGAATGTCATTATGCCAGCCATGGGGCAACAGCGTGTCCAAACCTCCAGCATGACCCTGGTCACTGGAGTCAAAGGTCACTACCTCCACCAAGATCGAGCCAGCCACCAGTGTAAACTGTAGTCCTACTTCTATGTTTATGACCTGTCCCGGTTTTTTTCTTTTGGGAATCTGGTCACCCTATAGTTTGGCCTTCTGATTTTTTCCTGTATATCCTGGGTGTAAGAGCTGTCTCTAAAGCCCTCAGTAAGCAACAAGTGAGACTTGGGAGTCTGATTCCGAATGTAACACTCCCCTACCTGGGGCAGCACTAAACAGGCAGCTCAAGAAGGACCCATCCTCCTTCAATTTTCTGTGCATCAACTTAAACTAGGATACTCCTCACTTGGCTCTCATAGGCACCATCACTGTGACGCGTACTCACAGAGGAAGTGCACTAAAGCACATTCCTGCATGCTCTGTTGGGGAAACACTTTCCTACACACGTCATGTTGAAAGGTTTTAAGTTGCGGTTGTGTGATTGTTTTTCCCAAAAAGAGTGGTAATCTCAGAATGTTTCTTTGTGACATAAAAATAGTAAATAAACGCATCAGACAAATGGAATTCAAGCAAAGTAAGGACATTGTATATTGGCAAATAATAAAATGTATATTATTGGTAAGTAAAATAATGATTATGTATCAAATCTCGGTTGGTTTCTGCAAAAACCCTGGACAGGATTTGGTGTTCATAGTTTGTTAGGTCCGGGATGTCTGTGGTATCGTGAATCATTATCAAGTGCTGTGGATGAGGAATGGGTAGATTTAAGGGCCTTTTAAGAGTGACTTCTATTTCGTCAACAATACAAATAGTGCAGTAAACCCATTCTCCGTAGCGTCTCAGAGGTCCAATACGAATCATGAATTGATTTGAAGACACAGAATTTCATCCAGGATTCCCTTAATCCTTCACACCCTCGATCAAGGTTCTCAAGGATCCCTTTCCAATCCTCTTCAGTGTGAACTATTTGTAGCTTTTCTTGCCACCTATCATGTAGCCTGGCTATTTGCTGCTCGGAGTGATGGTGCTGTAGTGATATATTCTATATGCCTGACATTGCTCCCTTTTGCTGTCCCCAATGTTGAAGGTATGACACTATTGGCGATGGTTGTAAGTCTCATAGTGGCGAACCTAGCCTTCAGCGCAGGCAGTGGCGGAGATGGATATATTTCCAGGGCTGATGGGTGGATGGATGATATTGCTTTTTCAATATTTCAAATGTCTTAAGATTCCCCTGTGTAAGTAGCTGGTCAATAGTCAGGATACCCGCCTATTGCCACAGCTCCCAGTGTACTGTTTGTCATCCAGTACTAATATGCGCATTATGCTATGGGGGAGACCCTTCATGTATGTGGGTGTCAATTTTAAACTGTCTGTGAGCTTGGGTCCAACTCTTCACCATTGGTTGAATGACAGGATTTCGGGTCAAAGTGTCCGGAGCTAAATGTTTATATATTAGTTGCAGACCAGGTATATTTACAGCAATATGTCATCCAATGATACTCCATAATGGAGGGACCTCTAAAGGTAGTCTCGTATAGGAAAGTTGCACGAGATGTAAGGCTGTGTGGTATTGCTCCACAGACGGGAGACTAGACTACCACTCTTCCTATGCACTATTATTTTTTTAGCTCACCAGTTTCTCCTTCATGTTATCCCAAATGAAAGATTTAATATATTGATCAGTCTTTCTCAGCAATAAAATTGGTGTTGGGAAAGGGAGCATATGCAAGACATGTGAATTCTGGGGAGGGCCAGTATTTTAACCATTTGAATTCTGCCCCAGAGAGAGAGAGATGCACCTGAGATCATTTGGCATATTCTGCATTAGTGCGAGCCATCAATAGCCCAGTGTTATCAAGAACCATACGATCTTGTCCTCTGTTAGTAAGAATATCATGTTTTTTCATCCATGTGGGGGTCCACTTGAATTGATACCCGAAATAGCTGCTTTGGTCGTGATCCTTCACGTAGGTAACGCTTCACTTTTCCCCCACTTAATTTGTATCCTGAAATTACCGCAAAGTTGACATTAATCGTCTTGAGGGCAGGGAGGAAGTTCTTGAGATCAGTAAGCGTCAGTAGGAAGTCATCATCATACAGATGAATGGATGAATATCTACCTGTTATGGGAATCCCCACTACCTTTTCCGATTGGTGTATGGCTGCTCTCAATGGCTAAAGCACTTAGAGGAACTCCAAGGGTCATAATTGACACCCCAGGTGCGTCCCTCTGCGCAACAGAAAGACATCCAATAGGAAACCTCCACAGTTGACTTGAGCAGTGAGGGGAATCATATAACCATTTTTCTTTGGAAATTAAATGTTCTCCAAGCTTGAATTTATGTAATGTATGGAAGAGGTAAGTTTATTCAATCCGATCAAACACTTTCTCGGTGTCAAGAGGCACAGCCAAGGCGTCTTCTGCTATGTCTCTGGTTATCCACAATGGGTGAGATAGAGTACCAAGGTGGTCCCGGGACAACTGACCGGGCACAGAGCCCAGTGCCCACCTGAGTATGATGAATAAGAGTGGGAATGACCGGTTTAAGGTGGGTAGCTAGTATGCCAGCCAATAGTTTAATGTCTCCATTAAGAAGAGTAATTGGGCGGTAACTGTTACACAACAAGGGATCCTTACCTTCCTTCGGAAGAACTGTTGTCAAAACCTTATTGGAAAACGCTGCCCGACTTCCCGCCTGTTCCACTTCCTTATAGGCTCCATGGTTGGTTGTACAGTTTATAACTACTTTCCAATGGTAATTAGGGTATGGACTTATTCTGTAGATGTGAGTTTGTGTTTTATCATGCCCAGGTGCGATGAAGTAGTTGTAGTTTCTCCCAGCGCTAGAACACCTTTGATGGTATTTGTGGGCTTATAAACTCTTAACAAGTAGAGAATCAATTATTTCAGCTTTAGTCAGTTTATGGATTTCTGCTGGGAATCCGTATTCCCCTGTAACTTTATTATAGGGTCGCTTGCCTACTGCTTGTGCTATCTCCTCTTTTGTTATCTCTCCCTCAAGAAGTGATCTGCCTTCCCTATTAGGGCATGTCAATTGTATGCCATCAAAGAATCTGCCCATTTTACCAGGATCCTTCTCAGTCTCATGGGTGTACAAGTCTTTGTAGTTAGTGGTAAATGTGGATGCTATCTCCTGTGGTACCCTGACTATATGTCCCTCTTTGGTCTGTATGGCCGGGATGGCCATCATTTTTAAAAAGTATTTTTATTGCCATTTACATAGTACTGCTCATTTACATTACAGATCAACTTATCAGTATGTCAATTTCATCATTCCCTCATAGAGAGTGGCACATCGAGATATCAACTGTGGAATTCCAGCGCACATGCAAATATACTGTCAATTACATTCCCACTGTTTCCTGTGATGGTTTCCTCCACTAGTAGAATGCAGTCAACCACAGTGTGCAGCATTCAGTCATGTTGTATACAAATACACTAGAAACAACATTTTGACCCACAGTTTAAACAGTGGGTTCCGAGAGGGCTATCATTAAGCATTATTTTCAGGGGTTCAGTCAGGGGACAGGGGCGGGGGGGTCCTCCTCTTCCAAAGGTGCAGTTGCATAAAGTAGGGCTCATGTACGCTGATCTTATTCAGTGACAGCACATGCGAGGTGCAGTCCTCCATATGTAGAAGCAACCAACCACAGTGACATCTCCATCTTGAGGCTTCAACCATACTTCCATACTTGTCCTCAGTCAGCCATTCAGTTCTTACTCCCGGATGCTGAGCTCTCCGAGGGTGAGTGACTGCGGCTCCTAGGGTTCTCCAAAGCATCTAGCACCTTTGCCCATAGTGACGTTATTGGTATTCTCCATACGCTCCATGCCTCCTCCCTATGGAGTGCCTGGTCTTTTGCCCGAGCCCATTCCCTAAGAGTGGCCTCCCACCGTGCTACTGCTGGGCCAACCGCCGACTCCCAAGTCGTGGAGATCTGTCTCTTGGACAATATTAAGGTCAGATCATAGAATCTGTTCCCCACTTTCTTGGGTTTCAGGCGTAGAAAGGAGCCCAAAAGGCAGACCTCCACCTTACATGGCACAGCCCGGTCAAACTCAGCTTCTGCACCACTGAAGTCAAAAACACTGTCACAGGAGCACAGGACCAGGTCATATGACAAAAAATCTGCCTCTACCAACGTGCAACGAGGACATTTAGCCCCCCCCCATATATCACAATCTGCCTCTTCGGGGTAAGATAAGTCTGATGGAGGTAACTGAATTGGATGACCTTAAAATGGGTATTTCAGGAAGCTTTCTGTGAGTAAGCCAACATCTTTGTCTAGACCCGATCCGAAACCTCCCTGCCCAGTATGCCACTCCATTTTTGCCCAAGGGCAATCAAAGGCTTCCGCACCATACTGTTAAGGGCACTATACAGCCATTTAACAAGGTGTCTGCTCTTTCCCAGGGACAGCATTAAATGTAAGATGTTATGTGTCTGGGATTCGTCCTCCCCTGCATCCCAGAGGGTTGCAAAGGTCCAGACCAAATCCCCATATGTAAGGAACTGGCCAGGGGGGAAACCATGTGTCTCAAAAAGAAACTTCAAGGGTATCACCATGGAAGCCTCATAGCAGTCGCCAACTGTCACCAGCCCTACTAACGTACAAGCCACAAGGCATGCCTTTGAGAAGAACGTGGGAGGGTCCCAGTGTGGCAGCCCCCCAAGCGAAAGGGCAGGGTGTATAACGGGCACCCCTGCGTCTGTCATACACTGCCAGGCACTGGAGTGCTGCCACCAAGAGCACACCATCCCTCCCCCTATCGGGCTAGGCTACCTTGTTGGGTTCTGACCCCATGGGTCCCAGCTCAGGCAAGTTCACACCATTGAGCCACAGTGTGACCCACTGCCAGATAGTATAACTCAAAGTCTGGCACCCCAAGACCTCCCTCCAAGATTGGCTGCCAAAGTGCGTCAAAGGATACCCTGTGTTGCCCCGTTCCATATTAGCTCTCTCAACAACAAGTCTAATAGATGAAACCATGTTACAGGTACCCAGGCAGGGACATTGGTAAAGTAATAAAGCAACAGGGGTAGCATGATCATCTCAGCTACGCAATCCGTGCTATAATGGGGAGGCGTAGTGGTCTCCAGAAGGTCATGCATACCTGTAAGTAACGTACCACCACTCCCAAGTTGACCTCCCGTAGTTCTTGTAGAGTATGATAAATTTGAATCCCCAGGTACCTGAATATTGAGGGGGCCCAGCTGATTTCCGGCATCAGAGTCCATTGTCTATTCGAGCCGGGTAGCACGGGCAAAACACATATGTTCGCCAAGTTCACCTTAAGCCCTGATACCGCCACAAACTTGCTTAATAGCTGCACCATGGAAAGGAACATCTGTGTCCATGTCAGACACATACAGCAACAGGTCATTGGCATAAAGGAAAATTAAATGCTCAGTATCAGCCACCCGAATCCCCTTCCCTCGATCCCACAGCCTACAGCAGATCTACCTCTCAGGTTATGCAAGCCGCTTAATGGAGCTGACCTACCCGTCTGTATTTATAAAACAATCAAAGCCAGTTGCTTTAGTAACTCCTATATTCTTAGCCCGGACATACCATGTCTTGGATGTCCTTCATTCAAATGGTGCCAAAGCAGGTGACCTGGCACTTTGGCATAGAGATGGCTGAGAGTTTGCGCACTGCACACCTACGTGCCGCAGTGCCAAAATATGGGCCGTATGAACGTTAAAAATTCAAAAGTAAGCCACGGCACTCCTCACGGTGGAAAAATTAGGTTTATTAGCGATGCCAACGATAACTAGTACTCGGTTCACACGCTAATCCGCATGGGCACATTGTGGTGAGATTTCAGGTGCGCTCATGCAGGATTCAAGGAATGGTATTCAGCTCCCTCTGACAGCATGACAGCGTGCAGATAAGGCAGGAGGCCGGAAAGCGCAGGAGGGGTGAGGCAGGAAAGTGCAAGAATAACGGGCACAAAAGAAAAGCGAACACAAGAACAGGCAAAAAAAAGCTCAAAGAGAGTGGAAAGTGGAAAAACAGGCGAAAAGCGGCACAAAGAGAGAATGGAAAGTGGAAAAACGGGCACAAAGAGGCACAAGATGAGAGAGTGGAAAATGACACAAAGAGGCACCAGTCGCAGCTCGCAATACTCGCGGGGTCACGCGGGGGTGGGGGCCGGGGGAGAAGAGAATAAAATTAAATTTAAAAAAAAGAAAACTTACCTGACCGGGTCCGCGGGTCCCACGTTGGCGCCTTCACGAACAGGCGAACAGCACTGGAGTGGCAACCCCTCTCAGCCAATCCTGATGCTGCTCCAGCAGCGCCAGGATTGGCTTAACAGGGATACTTGCCGCCCGCCTGCCCATTAGGAGACAGAGGGTTGCGCCTTTGATCAACCCTCGCTCTCCTAATGCGCAGCCGCCAGCCAGAGCAGACACTAGTGCGCATGATTGGGCTGGTCGGAAAAATTGGCCAACCTTCACCAGTGATGCGCACTTGTGCTGCTGCCTGCTGCCCCTGGTCTGACAATGCATGTCAGTCAACATGACGCTGGACCGCCCACCCCCTTCAGACTCTGAAGGGGGTGGGCGGTCCGACGTCATGCTGACTGACATGATTGTCAGTTCTCCCTCGGCGTCTCTGAACTTAAGTAAACTGAGTTTACTTAAGTTCAGAGACGCCGAGGGAGCTGCAGGCGAGGGTGGGGGGGCAACGCTCCAATGCCCCAATGGACGCACCGCCCCTGAGCGTATGTGCTTTTACTTTTATAAAGGCGGCACACGCCTTGCTTTTCTGCACACCGCCATGCCACTTTTACTTTTATAAAGGCGGAACTTGCTGGTTCAACATCAGAAAGCGCGGCGTCCCTGAAGCGGGCACCGCGCTCAGCTTTAAAGTTTTTAAAAAAAACGGAAACAGAAAGTGCGGTGTCCCTGAAGTGGGTGCCGAGCTCAGCTTTAAAGTTAAAAAAAGAAAACAGAAACCGAAAGCGCAGGGTCCCTGAAACGGACGCTGCATTTACTTTTAAAGTAAAAAAAAGAAGCTGAAATAGAAAGCGTGGTGTCCCTGAAGCGGGCGCTGTACTCAGCTTTAAAGTAATTTTAAAAAAAACTGAAACAGAAAGTGCGGTGTCCCTGAAGCGGGCGCTGCACTCAGCTGTAAAGTTATAAAAGACATCAATGGCACGGCTGAAGCAGTGAAAGGAGAGGGGCTTTTTTGTAGTCTAGCTTTTGGAGTATGTGGCGGATGGGGGGGAGGGCTTATAATGTAAAGCAGAAGGGAGAAGCCAAGCTAAGGAAGCAGAGAGTGGTGGAAACACAATTTTATAAAAAGAGTTCTTGCAAACAACACATTAAGAATTGTAGCATTTGAAAACTGTAATTGGCCGGTGCTCCTCACCCTTAAACGAAAGTGAGGTATCGGCTGCAGGAACTAATTAGAAGGCATGAAAGAAGACTGAGCCTATGGTAAGCAGCAGGTGGGAATAGTGTAGTAGTATTGATTACAGCGGGTCTTGCAGACAGCGCACGCGCGCTGCCAAGGCTCGACCTAAAAAAACGTTGGAGGTGCACAATCCCGCTGTGATCTCTGACCGTCATCGACCTTCTTTCCAGTGGAATGACTAATGTGCTTCTGGCACATGCAGCAGAGCCTCCATATGTTTTTAATGTTACATACAAGTCAAGCCTGATCATATGTTAACATTACCACCGTTTGCATGTATTTTAGATGCTGAAATGTGTGGTGCAAGTGCAGGGCCTAGAAAGCAAGCTAACTTGTCAGTTTTTGTATATGTTTGGATTGTCATGTGTTTCTTAACTTATGTTAACAAAAATAAGAAGGGACATTTTTTTCTCTGGTGCACACATGGTCTGTAAAATGCAGCAACTGAAAAGGTAGTTGCAATGGAAGAATACCTTTTGTGTTCCATCCCTTAGGATGAATGAAGGAAAGTAGCAGTAAGTTTGAGCGTATACTTTTTGAACAATAGGCATTGTTTATTTATCCTGTATAATGATACAGTAGCCGAGCATGAGTCCACCCATCCTTGCTCCATTGAACCAGGTGTTTTAGAAAAGTATAGAATGTATTGCTACAGGGGCAATGTTAAGCACATAAACTGTGTGCTAGAATGGATGATGAAATGAAGTTATGATTTCAAGCCTGAAGGCGTAACAGCCAGAGCTGCCAACCTTGGAACTAGGGACGCAGGGTTAAGTCCCAGCCTCGGCCAACATCCTGCGTTGCCGGAAAAATCACTTAATCCCTCCATTCCTAAAAAAATGTAATGTAATATGGTGCTCATATAAAGCACTATAATTCCATTAAGCCAAGATCACACAACAAAAAAACAGCAAAAAAAAGGTACGCTTGGTGGCATTAAATGACTTGCCATGTGATGTAGAACTTATGAAACCAAGCTGTAGGTGGTGACTGACTATAACTTGAATAAAACTAATAGGATATTGATATGTGCTGAAATATTATAGGGTGTTATTTAACCTTTGCTTTAATTTGTATACATGTTACTTTGCTGTTTATAATATATATATTCTTTCTAAATGCAAAAAGAGTTGCCGCTAGGTGGGATGCACTCCCAGGTGGAGATTACGCCAAAGCAAGGGCACACGCCATGAACAAAGACCTTTTCTGGTTTCCTACCAGACGCGTTTCGGGCCAACGCCCTCTTCAGTGGCAGACCATGTGACGTGACGGCGTGCGGCAACCACCAGTAAATCCCCGTAATAATTATGCTCAGGTGAACCACCTGAAGCAATGCTTCCTGGGACTGGTGGTTCAGTAAAACCCAAATGGGTCGCCGCCGACACTCACATTCAAAAATGTCTTTAAAAGGATTGCCGATGTTCGCGCCGGCACCCCTGCATATAACAGGCACCTCCTGTTCCACAGTTAGCTGCCCCAATAAAGCAGCCGCAGACCCGCAAGTGTTTCGCGGTGGTGCAATCCCGCGACCAGGCAGGCCGCTATACAAAATGCAAAAAGAGTTGCCTCTAGGTGGGATGCACTCCCAGGTGGAGATTACGCCAAAGCAAGGGCACACGCCATGAACAAAGTCCTTTTCTGGTTTCCTGCCAGACGCGTTTCGGGCCAACGCCCTCTTCAGTGGCAGACCATGTGACGTGACGGCGTGCGGCAACCACCAGTAAATCCCCGTAATAATTATGCTCTGGTGAGCCACCTGAAGCAATGCTTCCTGGGACTGGTGGTTCAGTAAAACCCAAATGGGTCGCCGCCGACACTCGCATTCAAAAATGTCTTTAAAAGGATTGCCGATGGTCGCGCCGGAACCCCTGCAAATAACAGGCACCTCCTGTTCCACAGTTAGCTGCCCCAATAAAGCAGCCGCGGACCAACAAGTGTTTCGCGGTGGTGCAATCCCGCGACCAGGCAGGCCGCTATACAAAATGCAAAAAGAGTTGCCTCTAGGTGGGATGCACTCCCAGGTGGAGATTACGCCAAAGCAAGGGCACACGCCATGAACAAAGTCCTTTTCTGGTTTCCTGCCAGACGCGTTTGGGGCCAACGCCCTCTTCAGTGGCAGACTATGTGACGTGACGGCATGCGGCAACCACCAGTAAATCCCCGTAATAATTATGCTCAGGTGAACCACCTGAAGCAATGCTTCCTGGGACTGGTGGTTCAGTAAAACCCAAATGGGTCGCCGCCGACACTCACATTCAAAAATTTCTTTAAAAGGATTGCCGATGTTCGCGCCGGCACCCCTGCATATAACAGGCACCTCCTGTTTCACAGTTAGCTGCCCCAATAAAGCAGCCGCGGACCCGCAAGTGTTTCGGGGTGGTGCAATCCCGCGACCAGGCAGGCCGCTATACAAAATGCAAAAAGAGTTGCCTCTAGGTGGGATGCACTCCCAGGTGGAGATTACGCCAAAGCAAGGGCACACGCCATGAACAAAGTCCTTTTCTGGTTTCCTGCCAGACGCGTTTCGGGCCAACGCCCTCTTTAGTGGCAGACCATGTGACGTGACGGCGTGCGGCAACCACCAGTAAATCCCCGTAATAATTATGCTCAGGTGAACCACCTGAAGCAATGCTTCCTGGGACTGGTGATTCAGTAAAACCCAAATGGGTCGCCGCCGACACTCACATTCAAAAATGTCTTTAAAAGGATTGCCGATGGTCGCGCCGGCACCCCTGCATATAACAGGCACCTCCTGTTACACAGTTAGCTGCCCCAATAAAGCAGCCGCGGACCCGCAAGTGTTTCGCGGTGGTGCAATCCCGTGACCAGGCAGGCCGCTATACAAAATGCAAAAAGAGTTGCCTCTAGGTGGGATGCACTCCCAGGTGGAGATTATGCCAAAGCAAGGGCACAGGCCATGAACAAAGTCCTTTTCTGGTTTCCTGCCAGACGCGTTTCGGGCCAACGCCCTCTTCAGTGGCAGACCATGTGACGTGACGGCGTGCGGCAACCACCAGTAAATCCCCGTAATAATTATGCTCAGGTGAACCACCTGAAGCAATGCTTCCTGGGACTGGTGGTTCAGTAAAACCCAAATGGGTCGCCGCCGACACTCACATTAAAAAATGTCTTTAACAGGATTGCCGATGTTCGCGCCGGCACCCCTGCATATAACAGGCACCTCCTGTTCCACAGTTAGCTGCCCCAATAAAGCAGCCGCGGACCCGCAAGTGTTTCGCAGTGGTGCAATCCCGCGACCAGGCAGGCCGCTATACAAAATGCAAAAAGAGTTGCCTTTAGGTGGGATGCACTCCCAGGTGGAGATTACGCCAAAGCAAGGGCACACGCCATGAACAAAGTCCTTTTCTGGTTTCCTGCCAGAAGCGTTTCGAGCCAACGCCCTCTTCAGTGGCAGACCATGTGATGTGACGGCGTGCGGCAACCACCAGTAAATCCCCGTAATAATTATGCTCAGGTGAACCACCTGAAGCAATGCTTCCTGGGACTGGTGGTTCAGTAAAACCCAAATGGGTCGCCGCCGACACTCACATTCAAAAATGTCTTTAAAAGGATTGCCGATGTTCGCGCCGGCACCCCTGCATATAACAGGCACCTCCTGTTCCACAGTTAGCTGCCCGCTATACAAAATGCAAAAAGAGTTGCCTCTAGATTCTCTTAATACCCCCAGGCACCAGACTAGAACCCTTGTGCACTTGTAGGAGGCATCGAGTGGCTCGGTGTCTGAGTCATCCCATCCCATGAAACTGATGTTGTGGCTGCAATATAAGCTCCACACACAGCGTCAGTATAGTTCTGGTATTTGTCTGCGCCGTTGGACGTGGAGCACTTAGGAATCATATTGTGCCAGCTTGCAGACTTCCAAGTTGAAATCTTTTTAGTATGGATCAGATGAATCTGCGTTTAGATACAGTATCTACCAGAAAGTGCTTCCAAAGGTAAGGAACTTGTTATTCTGATGGATACTTCTAACCGCATATTCCCCACCTTGTGAATAGATACATCCCCAGGTGGTGGGTCTGTGGAATGGCTCAGACCAGAAAATCCAGCAGGACCGAACTGTCAAAATGCTCCTCCCGCAGGACCTGGCAATCCAGGTAGTAGTGCTTCATGAACACGAGGACTGACCCCACGTCGCAGGCTGATAGATGTCCTAAACAGACACTCTGCACACCAATGCAGTTTTAGCAGTTTTGCCTCTGGTGGAATGAGCCTGCAGGCCTAATTGAGGCTATTTCTTGGCCAAAGCATAGCAGATCTTTATATAAAGAACAATCGTTGATGGTAAATCCCAAGGTTTGTCAACAGGTTGGCCGTTATCTGGAGGTGGTTCACGACTGTTTGAGGTGAGCCTGCCTTTAACAACCAGTCATCAAAGTACGGGAAGACTGATATTCCCAACCGCCTCAGATGGTCAGCGACCACAACGATCACTTTTGTGAACACCTGATGGGCACTGCTGAGGCCAGAAGGGAGCACTGAGAACTGAAAGTGCTCATGGCCTACCTGAATCCACAGGTAGCCTCTGTTGGATTGCAGGACAGGGATGTGGAAATAGGTATCCTCCAATGCCTCCATCCAGTCCCCTGGATCGAGGGCAGAAAGACATTTGGCCTAGATGAGTATCTTGAACTTGTTCTTCTTGAGGAAGAAGTTCAGGGGGTGGAGGTCTAGAATAGTACAAAGACCTTGTTTGGCACCGGAAAGTAACAAGAATAGCAGGCAGTCCCAATCTCTGATGCCAGTGCCCTCTCTACCACTCCCTTCTTCAAGAGAGTGTGATCTTCTTGCCAGAGAATGGACGAGTGGACCTCCAGAAGTTGTTGTCGTGTAGTTGGCATGTCTGGAGGGGTGAAGAGGAGGACATGGTATAACTGTAGGGGACAATTTGAAGCACCCATTTGTATCTTTTGTCACCCATGTAGGTAAAAAAGTACCCAGTCTCCAACCAGGCAACTTGTGCCACTGATGGTAAGCTAAAGGGGATTAGCAACAGTGTGGAGGGGGCAGGTGGACTGGACTCTGGCAGCTGGATCCCGGACCTCTACTTTGAAAGGACTAGGAGGTCTGTTGTTGTGGAGGCAAAGTTTGTCATAGTCTCTTCTGCAGTCCTCTTCGGAAGCCTCAAAAGAGGCGATATTGTTGGGGCAACTGCTGTACAGACAGGCGAGGCCAACACAGCGAGCTGTTGCTTTGTTTTGTTTTTTAAGTGCTCTAGTGATGAGTCTGTCAAATGGCATGTCCAGAAGGGACTGTTGAACATCACTAGAGAAGCCTGTGGATTGTATCTATGAGCCCGAAGCACCACACTGGCACCGACTGCCCTACCGAGTCAGTAGTGTCCAGATCCGATCTAATGATGTATTTTTGCTGCATCTGGACCATCCTGAATTATTTGTTGGAGGTTGGTATGGAGGTCGTCTGGGACTGCAGGCAAGATCTCGCCCACTATGTCCCACAATGCATGAAAGTAACACTTCAGGAGGCAACTCGAGTTGACAGATCGATGGGCTAGGCTGGCTGAGTACATTTTGACTTTTTGAATGGCAGAGTGGTTGGAAATGCATTCGGGTTGAGTCGACTGGTTGAAGCCTGAACCACGAGGCTCTCTGCTGTTGGGTGCAGCAGGAGGTAAGATGGATCCCTCAGAGCTGGTGTGTGCTGTTGGGAAATTACTTTTATTGGCAGGGAGCAAGATCCTTATTCATCCAGGTGCCCAATAGGAGATCAGTGAGGGCCTCATTGAATGGGAGCAATGGTTCTGAAGAGGTCTGCCCTGGCTGCAGGACCTCAGTAAGCACATTTATTTTCACCTCTACTGAAGGAAGCTGGCAATCAAGAAATTCAGCTTCTCTTCTAATCACCATGGCAAAAGAAGCAAATTTAAAGTCAAGTGGGAAATTAAGTCCAGTGTCTGGAGAGGTGTCAAGGCCACTGGCCTCCTAGAGGTCCAGAAATGTATTCTCGTCATCATATAGTTGCGATTCATCATAATCATCATCATCCTGCTGCTCTAGGTCTGAAAATCTCTGTGGCGAAGGAAGCATGTCAGAGTTAAAATGCTGTGGGATAGGTTAAGATGGGCAGGACTTTGATTGAAGTTGTGGCAGATTCACTTGTGAGTCTGAAAGGGCTATTGGTTTGCCCTCAGACTTTGGCGGCGTCAGGTAAGGAGTCAGAGTAGGTGTTGGTCCCAAAGTCAAGACAGACTCTGGAGCGGGTTCGAGAGTCACAGTTGCTGTCGGGTGACGGATCCACAGGTGGTAACCCGACTGGAGGCCTTAACCAGACCCCTAGGGCTCAAAGGCATACCAGAGGGATCTGGAAGGGTACCGAAAATTTGCAGCATCACCTATTTGAGGGCCTGAATTTGCTGAGGTGTCGCCAAAGGACACAGGCACTCGAGCTGGATCGGGACTAATGCAGGGTGCAACCGAGATCTTGAGGTATCCTGACGTCCTTGCGAAGTCTCCTGACAAGAGTGGTGGGAAGAAGGGAAGCCATGTTTTGACTTCTTGTGTTTCTTCTTTTTGGACTTACCTGAAGATTTGCATTGGGAGTACAATCTCTTTTGGGAAAAGCCTCAAGACCAATAACGGGTCCGTGTCTCAGTCAATCAGACCCAGGCTTTACGAGCTTTTCTACGTTGCTTGGCAACTTAGAGTTTTGCCTTATGGTCCCCCATGGCCTATGGGTTCATCAGACCGCATCTGTTGCACGCCTTTGAGCTGTGCAAGGTGCTGAGACCTTGTACTGGTCTGTCACTGACATCTGCTTGTGGCAATCCATGCCTCTTGCACACTGGTGAAATTTTCAGTAAAATGTTTTCTGTCAAGTGAGAGAAATCGACGGAGTGAGCTCCAGATCCACAATAGAAGTGCAGAAAGAAAGTAACTGATGTCAATACGCAGAGGTGGCGGTAATATTGTAACCCCTATTCCACTTCCGGAGTGGGAAGGAGCTGCACGATGACACCTACCGGCATGCAAGGGAATGCTGAGAAAAATCTCTGAATCCAGTCTACCACTGGGGAAAATTCACATGGTGAGGAATCTGTGGTTATAAGTATCCATCAGAAAAATCCTTTTAGGGATGTCCTACACTCATGGGACCCCCTATAGTGACTTGTTGCAAAATTGGATATACAACTCATTGACACATGTTGGGACGAGTGTCAGCTGCGTATTCTCTTGCCCTGAGCACCTGCCTGCATGTGAAACTGGTTTCCTGAGGTTTTATTTTAGCCCTGACATAATGCTAATCCAGCATGTGCGCAGAGGCCTGGGCTTTCTCCGGGCAATGCAAGGTCCAGGACCTGTCCTATGGCCTGAACGGGTGCACAAGTATCCCCTCATAGTGAACATTGAACTACTGCCCCTGTTCATGGCTCATCCAGTAAAACTTTGGTGGTAGCATTCTGTGTTTAATGATGTGTAGTATGACCAGACCATTTTATCTGTATCGTTGAGAGTATGGCCTACTAGCCCTTCTCTTGTAAAGTTCTGCAGTTAATGTGAGACCTAGAACCTTGCAATGACATCCCTTTTGCATATTGACTGCATGTACAGTGAGTCTGTGATATATGCATAGTAGTAGGACTGTATATGCGTGTGTGAGTCTGAGAATGAAACTAACGGGATACATTTTGGATGTCCCTGATTTAGTGTGGCGCAAAGTGGAGTGTGAGAATAGCTTTCTTTTAAAGTAGACGCGTATTTTCTGTATGTCTGTTTCTGGAGGAAGGAGACTACAGATACCCAGAAGGAGGAAGGAATTGCATGAAGGAGAAATCCACTGGTCTCTATGCCCAGTGTTTGAGAAGCTGCAACAAAAACGGTACCAAAGGGTTAAACTTTAGTGAACCTGAAAATCTGGCACAGGTCAAGTGACTGGTGCTACTTCCGCCAATTCCAACAAAAGAATATCAAAGCACCAGTGAAATGGGAAAGTCCAAACTAGCCTGGTGGCTGGAACTTCCTTGATTCCTGAAGAGGACTAGTCCTGAAGGCTGCAGCTACCAACAGCTGAAGTGCTGGTTTGCAGCTGACCCCAACGGGCTGCTGATGCTGAGAAGTTGTGCCCCCGCACAAGACTGTCTGAGCCAGTTCCATGGAGATTGTGCTACATGCAGCAGCCACTACAGTGAACAGCCCAAAGAAGACCGACCCTTATGCTCATGCATTACAGCCTAGGTTGCAGCTGAACAATGACAGGTGACTGTGAGACCTAGTTGCCCCTGGGGATGAGAGAAACTGAGACGCAAGCAAGAAAAACCACCACGCTTGGGTTAGACTGTGTGATAGAAAAGTCTTTCTAACACTTTGAATGGAGTTGCTTACTGACTTCATGAGAGCTTTGAGCAATATGCTCCTGAATTTACTCCTTGCCTATGCTTTAGTATAATGAGGATGGTTATAGAAGGATCCTGACCTTGGTTGCAGAGACGACAGTTTGCGGGTAAGGGACGGGAGTCTAAATGCATCTTACAACAACCCTGTATAGTGACACGATGGAACTATGTAGTATTTAGTTTTGCTGAGAGATTAAAAGTAATACATTTCTCTAAAAAACAGGCTCTGGGATGGACATTATATTATTGTATCTGTTGTTTGGCTGCTCAGTCTGAGCTCTTGTCCCCACACTACCTTCCTGAGTAGCCTGTGACTGCTTGCTCTCACTACCCTTAAATTCAAGTGCGGAAAGCTTTGCACTTGAGCCAGTTTTTATAGCCATAATAGGACAGACTCCAAGACATCAGTGGCAAACAACCTCAACCACCACAGTTAGGACCCAGTAGCCCGTCTGCCCGGTTACCTTTCCACCCACAATCGGGGACTGACAGAAGGACTGTTCGTTAGACATAAAATGAAAATGTACATTTGTACAAAAAAGAGCAGCCAGTCAGTCTCTATTCCTCCTTGTCAGAAATTCCACACTCTGCGGTTTATCCACCCTTATCACATGTGGTTGATCCCTTTGTCATTTAGATAGGGTGGTGGTGCTAATACGAGTGCAAATACAAATGGAGCTCATTTTAGCAATGGGGGAAATATGAGTCATGCAAATATTGCCCTGGCTTTTATTGAAGCCCTTGCACTTGCCATCCAGTGCGATCTGGTGCTAAGTGTAGTTTCACTCAATGCTGATCTCTGTCGGCTTGTGTATTTAGATGGTGATTCGCTCCTTGGCTTTATTGAAAACAACAGGGTTTCATTCATAAACAGCCATAATGGCCTCATGGACTTCAATATGGTCTTAATTATTAACTTTAATTGTTTCCTCAACTCTTTTAAGCGACTTGAAAGAATCCTTACTCGTCGTCTAGCATACTTCAAAGTGGCTCGTACTCATCAACACCCAACAAATCAGTAGATTCATCACCTTTAACAGAGAGTCCCTCAATAATAAGATGGATTGTATCAAAACATTCAATTGAGCATCACTCAATAGACCCTCAATCGCCACGAAGGACACAGAGAGTCTAGAAGAAGCAAAAACGCCACATTCAATGAAGCTTTGTATCCCTGGTCTCCTGGGGCCACATCATGGAGAACTGTGCTGGCTCATCGCAGAGCCGAGCAATTGCTTTTTTGCATTTGAAGTGTCTAAAGTTAATAAACTCTAAATTTCTTGGAGTCAATGCGTGAACTTTAGACAGAACAAGTCAGAAAGAAAGAGGCAATCTCAGCTTGTTCTTTCTGGATTTCATGCATTAGCTTGGAGACATTCCAAGTTATGTCTATCAACTTTAGACACTTCAAACTCAAAAAGCAGTCACTCCGATTTGCACTGAGCTAGGGCAGCTGTTCATGATACGGCTTCTGTAATAGAGCAGATTTCACTTGCTGACAGCTTTAGGGCCATAATATCAAATCTGCCTGTTAGACCTGGCCTCTTTGGTGTGTTTTCCCCTTGTATTGTTTGCTTCTGACCTCCTGTTTCTGACTGTGTGTTGCATTTCGTTTTTGCTGGTTTTAGAACTCTGGGCACTTTACCACTGCAGATCAGTGCTAAAGTGAAAGTGCTCCCTGTGTAAATTTTGATTATAATTGGTTATCCATGATTTGCATATTTGATTTACTGGTAAGACCCTAGTAAAGTGCACTGTGTGTGGCCAGGGCCGAAATTCAAATGCTACTAGTGGGCTAGCAGCACTGGTTGTTCCATCCACATGAGTAGCCCTGGAACCATGTCTCAGACCTGCCACTGCAGTGTCTGTGAGTGCAGATTTAAGCTGCCATGTCGACCTGGCAAGCCTTCCATTTTATTACATGTAAGGCATCCCTAAGGTAGGCCCAAGGTAGCTCCATGGGCAGGGTGCAGTGTATGTGAAAGGTAGGACATGTACTGGTGTGGTTTTCATGTCCTGATAGTGGAATACTGCCAATTTCGTTTTTCACTATTGCAAGGCCTAGCACTCCCATAGGTTATCATTGGAGCAGCCATGTAACCTTTTACAATTGTAACATCCAATTAGAGACCTCCATTTCTAACACTTCCCCAGGTCTGCAAGTAGTGTGCGGGCCTGCTTTTTGCACCTTCATGTCCCTTTAGTAGGACAGAAGGGGCCTCAGAGGTGTGAGCGGCCCCTTTCATAACACAGATGGTGCAAGAGCAAATGTAGCACTCGCACAATCTCAGTGGGAGGTTCCCTCCTTTGCATGGGATGTGGCCCCATGCAAATGAGAAAACAATTTGCCTCTGCATTTATACAGCATTATAGAAGCAGATTCAGAGGCTAAGAAGCTGTTAAGGGGTGCACTGATTGTGAGCCACAAAGAGGTGATGCACTGTCTGTGCACCTCTTGGCATGGATCCCCAATATACCCCCTTGTAGGCAGTTGTAGTCACTACTGTACCCTCCTGCAGAGGGATCTGTGCCCCCCCGCCCTTCACATGTTGGGCGATTGCCACTTGCACAGTGAAAGGAGTACTGGTGGACTTAAACAGCTGGCCTGCCTTTCACCAAAGTGCTGTACACCGGTCAGATGTGTGATTGCGACTGTGGCGGGGACAGCATATTCATAATGATAGAGCGCACTGACCCATTCTGTGCTCCGCACACCTAGTTAAGGTACACTGTGGCACATACCAGGGCAGTGTGTCATATCTGTGATATGGATCAGAGTTCAAGTGGCCTGACACATTAACAGCCTCAAATGCCACAGTGTTTGCGATTCGCCGTTCCACAGTCACAAGCTCAGGACGCATATATGCCAGGTCCTGTGGCGTAACAAAATTCAATAACTTCTCACTTATTAACGGCCTTAGTAGCCTGCTGGACAGTAGCGGCTCCTCGAGGGAGTGCTGCGGGGCGGTGGGGCGGGGCGGGGGGTAGTAAACTCCGGAATTGGGCCGAACAGAGTTGAGTAAAGAAATAAATAAATAAAACGAATTACATTGCGCGCTGCATCGCCGATTTGGCGTTGCAGCCCACGCAATGTAATTCGTTTTGTTTATTTATTTCTTTACTCAACTTTGTTCGGCCCAATTCCGGTGTTTACTAAGCCCCACCCTGCCCCTCCCCCGCCCCGCCCCACCGCCCCGCAGCACTCCCTCGAGGAGCCGCTACTGCTGCTGGATGAATCTCATGCACTTCATTGGCATTCCCTATTAACAGACTGAATGAGGAAAGGTCTTCAATTGAGGCTCCCTTAATAACTGTCTTTGTGGACTTCGGTAGCTCCAACTCATTGCAACAAGCACATTTTAGTGTACACATTGTCTGTGAAGAATTTTCAAATCTCGTTCATTGCAGCTCTCATCCATGTAAACAAATAAAGAGGCTTCAGCCAGCACTCTTATGTTATCATTCATTTATTGATAATGCCAGTCTATCTCTTGTCATCATACAACTTTGACATTCACTGACTGGTGCTTAAAATAAAATATTGTTTTGTGGAAGTGGTTTTGCACACGTTTAACTCTTGAAAGATGGAGAGTTTTTTGTTACGTCTGTGGATAGACATCCTTCCATTATCCAGTCCTTACTTCTTCCGCGTTTCTGTGGACATAAGAAAAGAATGCGTCAGAATATTATATTCGAGAAAAGAGAAAGGTATTCAAGAGTCTGAGACTGTATAGATGGTATGGTCAAGACTTTACCAGGAGCGCACAGGAATTGGGCCCATGCTAACTAGGAAGACCTCAGGGTTCCTAACTTAGATGTATGAGTACAAAAAGTACGCTAACTAAGATATTAAACGCTCATACTATATATTTTCGCATTTGTTTATTCCTGATAGACCAGTGGCGGAATATAGTTTGAGAGAGAAATATAAAACCTGTCAAATCACTTATCTCCAAATAATAACGCCTGGCACAACATGGAGTACACCATAACCATTTATGAAAAAGATTGTGATCGAAACAATGATGCAGTTATATGTAGGCCTGGGCGGAGTTCTGCTACGCAAAACTTTGTGAAGTGCTGAAAAAACTTCACTGCCCTCCGCGGAGTGTCGTAAGTAACGCTGCTCGCACTGATTTTTTGCGCAGGATCTTTGTCTTGTGCTGTAAAATCAATATGAAAGGCATCATGCGCAGCGCAAGAGGGTGCTGCTTCTTTCTGTCGCTCAAGTGGATGTTCTACTCGAGCAGCAGCTTCCTCAATGCAAGCAGCAGGTTTCTCAATGCAAGCTGTAGCGACCTGCTGCCCACGTTGAGAAATCTTGCCGGGAGGTGGTCTAGAGTACGATTTTCCTTGCTTGTGCTCGCCAACGTTAACGAGAGGGAAAACTCCGCTTCGCGCCACTACGCTAAGTTTTTCAGAAATCCGCTCTCTACGCAAAGTGGGCAAAACTCTGCAAACTGTGAGCGGAGCAGAATTTTATGCACAGGCCTAGTTATATGCAACGTTATATGAACACAGCCCACTGTGGGGCTCTTTGTAACAAAATGGAATCCTCTAAGTATAAATCAGGGGAAACCCACACTGAATGTATTATTTTGGCAGCGTAATGGAATGTTCCCATTTGGGTTGCATAAAACAGACACTGAGAGTGGAAAGGTTTCTGTTGCTGTTGTGTATTCTCCTACAATACAAATGCGAAAAGTAGTGTGACTCATACAAAGTGCAGACGACGCAGTGCTTAAGTGTGTGTGTATAAACATAAAAAGCTATAAAAAAGACACAATAAATCCCACTTGGTTCGTTCCTAGGTCAAGTTGTACAAACAAGCATGTGTGTACAGTATAGCATAATGCGGATCACAAATAATCACAGAACCAATGGTGATGCAGTTATATGCAAGGCACCAGCAAGAACTGAAAGGGATTTACCCAGACAGGATTGATACACTTGCATAGTGTATGTCTCAATACCAGAGTAGCAAAGTATAGTTATGTGTATGTACTAGTGGATGAATGTAAGGGAATATGGGTGATTATGCAGATTATGCATAAGGAGCTCTGTCAGAGTTGTGCATGTGCCAGTAACTACATACGGTCAGTGATGGTGGCTGCAAACCCAGGTGCTCGTGCAGATCTGGGTGTGTAGATGGTGCAGCCCATGGGCCCGTGACATGACTCCTGCTTAAGCTACTGCTCATGGTCTTTTCCAATGCCATTCATGATTTGCTGCTGTTGATTACAGAACATTCCTAATTCTTACCTGTACCACAGGGGGCGCTGTACTCTACGATCGCGTACTCAGCTAAAACAAAAGCAAGAATGAGGGAGATTTATTGATATAGTTAATAGCATAAACCTACACAGTAGCCTTAATTGCACTTCCGGCAGTGTAATTTGAAAGCATTTTATTTTGTATAGTAAAAAAATAATTAAGTAATAACGAATGAGATATATTACGCTATTCAAATTCTCAACATATCGATCAAAAATCCTTACTATTTTCTCAACCTGTATTTCATTTCGTAGGACACATTATTTCGAAACATACTAGTGCAGCATTAGGTGGTTTCAATTTGTGCGGCTCTCAACCCAGAACGCCCATGCCACTATTTTGGCAACATTATGCAGAACTTTCTATTTATACATCTCATCATAGATTGTAGATTGCCACGAACTCAGCAAACATCTGCCCTACGTGTGTCTTTGGTGAAAATGTCCCCTGGTCCTATTTACCAACACCTACCTGTTTTTGTGCACTCATTCACACTAAGTGAAAGAGCCCACTTATTTTAACTAGGGATTTCTTTCTGCACTCTGCACCATGACCCATCTCCCCACTGCTGGTGGCCATGTGAAGTGCTGGAATATTCATGTGATCCTCTTCCACACTGCAGCCTTTCCCTGTGGAACTGCATGTGCTTGTTGGGCTAGGAAATTGCTGCTTGGTAGAACCATTCAGCCCAGTTAGACTTAACTGGCGGACTTATGTTGCCCCAACTGAATTACTACTGGAAGATGGGGACCCTAGTTAAGGAAATGTCTACAGAAACAATTATACAGCACATGCACACATTAGGAAATATTCTATTTAATTAACTAGCAAAGAAATTTACAAAAATCGAAATTTTAATTTTAATGGGAAGGTTGGAGCTTTTCAAAATGTGATTTTTAGTTCTTAAAAATGAAGAGACGCTAAACTCTAGCACAGGGGTCTCTAACTTGTTCAATAATGAGAACTACTTCTGAACAACGAAAAAAGTACTGAGCTACTAATGACTTTAATTGTTAGTGCAGTAGTGACCACATCAGATATAACCACAAGAGTAACCACACCATGCAGGATTATAATAGTGACCACCCAGATGTATGTTACAATATAAGTGCCAAAATATCAGCCAAAATTTCAAGTCAAGAACACTGATTACATAATATCATGAAGCTACTTATACATTGGTGACTATGGATTTACTGCTCTTAGCTCCATTTGTACGTACCTTAAAGATATACGTATCTATCAAGATAAATAGCTTTATATATATATATATATATATATATATATATATATATTCCTCATCAAGAAAGATTACCGCACTCCACGAATCTCCAACAAATTAGCTTTATTCAAAGCGCAATTATCACCACTACCACCACCAACGTTTCAGCCAAGAAATGGCCTTGATCACGAGGTTAAGTCCGACCTTGCAATACCACACCGGCTGTGAGACAGTGCGCGCTGAATCTGGACTGTTTGGTGAAGAATATATATATATATATATATATATATATACACACAGCTATATATACTTACCTTAATGATGTTGTAATTATAAATATTCTGGATTCAATATGTTGGTACTCATTTTTGTGATAGAACACCAACCACCGGAACACATAAGATGGCGTTAGCAACAGAAATGTTGGGAAAATCTTATCAATATATAATGCCTTTACATGCCCCCGATGCTCCATGATCAATGCCGGATTCATACACATGGTGTGAGGCTGCCCGACTATCTCTGCCTACTGGTGTCAACCGACACAAGAATTGCCAGATTTCATGCATCACCCAAGACTCAAAACATTAGAGAGCTGTTTCCTGGGCCTTTACCCCAGAACCTCGACTAGTAGGATGGGCTCTAAATTTACTGACAGAGGGAGGGGGGCACTGGTGCTGACCAGACGAGCGATCTTCACCATATGGCAGATGGTAGGAGGAAATTATAAAGCGGGCAACAGCCGAGGAGTATGCCCTGCCAATGGAAGAACAATGGGTCCTAAGACGTAGACCTGCGACCCTCACTGCCAACCTTACTAGACAGGAGGGAAAGACACTGGGATCACAATCTCCTGCGTCGAGCACCACATCAGCCAGCACTACACACTCAGCAAGGGAAGTAGACTGCGGAGCAGGGACTGATAACGGGGTGGGTACAGATCGAACAAGACAGGAGGGATGGATCTTGGACTTCCATGATGGAAGGGCACTCACTGGGAAGGACTAGTTAATAGGTTTATATTGTTTCAAAGTTACAACTGCAAACTTCTGCAATGAATATCGATTTGTTACATTTAGTCAACAGAGATGCTATTAATGTAGGTAACATGCACTAATTGTAACACAATCACAGTCTAAAATGTCAGAAATTCTGTACCATGAAGCCCCTGCATGGCTGCATTACTGCATGTATCACGTACTGACACAGAGGAACGGGGCGGTTCCAGCATTGGGGCGTTGCCCCACTGATATTTGCCCCCCTGGACCTCTGTACATGTGAATAAATATACACAGTAAAGAACACTTATAATAATTGAAACCGATTTAAAAAAGTGTGACTTGCGAGTCAATATTCAGCCGCGGGCACGGTGGCCACTCTGAAGGGGATGGGGGTTCAATTAATTTGATAGGCAGGCACCCATGGTCACAGGCAGTGAGCGCACAGCACCTAGGCCACAAAGTGCGCATGTCGGGTTGGACGGCTGCCTTTCTCCGGCCAGCCCGACATGCGCACTAGAGGGTTCTCCGCTCTGTACATTAGTGAGTGGGGGTTGCTCAAAGCAGCAGAACCCCAGTCTCTTAATGAGCGGCGAGTTTGCCTGCTCAAGCCAATCCTGGTGCTGCTCTTTTGCTGTGTAGCAGCAAGGGATTAGTGTCAGGATTGGCTGAGAGACACGTTTGTTGGGGCCTTCTTTAGGCTTCTGGTGCACTGTTTGTGCACATGGCGCTGCGAGGTGGGAGGTTCTGCCCACGAAGTAATGACCAATCACTGTAATGGATTATTGTCAAGCAATGCAGTGATTGGCCATTTCTTCCATTGCTGGGCTGCTGCTCGCCCACTGCCTGACTCTCTCTCACCCCCCTCTTGGAGAGCAAGCAAGCAGGACGGAGTCAGACTACACCTGTGTCCTTACAGCTGCAGTGGCCAGACAGGCCCGAGTCGAGCCTTGTGTGTGACTGTGATCACCACCAAGAAGTTCCGACTCTGGAGTCGAGTGGACAGTCAGTGGACTTGGGTCACTAATAGCCAGCCAGTGCCACTTAACCCTGAGCAAAAGTAGGTGGCCCAAATTATTGTGTAAAAATGTAATATTGTCATTATTGTGTATATTATGTGGAAGTGGAACTGGATAAAGGAAGGCAGGGTAATGCATAACTGCAATAGCTCAAATGCCCCTCGCACCAAGGTAATAATAAACCTCCCCAATGTCACATGATGGATCACTCAAATATCAGTTTTAAATAGATTTTGGAAATTCAAACATCAGCTTATCAGCTCTGAAAACGCACACATTTTCGTCTCTAATACACCCTTTTCAGTTTTGGTGTTCATATATTCAGTCAAGCAAAAGCTTCAAATTTAGTTGGCTAGACTAGGCACAGGAGAGCTACACACAGGTAGCTGGAGAGCGTCCAGTAGTTCACGAGCTACTCGTTGGTGAAGCCTGTCCTATGGTACACCGCATGACATCATTTATAGATATTTTAATCAATGGTAAATGAATGCGCGTTCCCCCTTCTATCAGATTGCATCTTTACGTTCCAAGTCCGCTTATAGGGGATCTATGACTTCAGTCCTGTGCCCCTCACTACATAGCTTGTGATTGTTTCATCCTTTTACCTTCTTCAGTCTTCCTCTCAAAAAGCCCGCCACTTGGCCCAGACCTTGTCAGATTTCCGGGAGCAGCCTTTCGCCTTCTTAACTATGGCTTTAGCCTGCATGCACCAGTCAACATTACTAATGCAACTCTCCAGACTTGGCAAAGACCTCTCCCTCTACAATCGTATTCTGTCCTCTTTGGCGACTATAAGGGCAGTGCTGCAATAGAGCAAGTCATGTTTAAGTATTGCCACTTCACCCCAGATTCCCAATATTACCAGGGGTGGTGTGAGGGCCACCTTTTCCCTTACAACCATAGAAATATGCTGTTCAGTCTTGTTCCAGAATGTCCGAAGGCACTGACAAGTGGTTAATTTTTAAAAATAAGTGCTGGGGCTCTCGTCAGGAGGCAGCTTGCACCAGCCCATTTCTACTGTTATCGCTGCCTAAAATAGAACCAACTAGTGACCATGAAAGTGGGGAGAGGATGTGGCGTAGTGGCCAGAGCTGCCAACTTTGGAGCTGGCGAACCAGGTTCGAGTCTCGGCTTCGGCTCAACATCTTGTGATTCTGGGCAAATCACTTAATGTCCCCATGCCTACCATAAATGAATGTGAATGTGTCCTTTACTGGTGCTCCTGAAAAGCGCCGGTGTTGATGATTAAGTCAGCACCAAAAACCACAAGCTTAAATTAGGCATTGGCACTGACAAATCCATAATTTATGAATTAGCGTCCCCTTGCCTTCACAATCCCTCAGACATCTGTCGTCTTGTGTTTTCCATATTTTAAATAGTTAGGTTCTCATGAAGTAGGTTAATTGAAATTGAACAAGACAAAACCCCGCTCTAATAGCAACCTCCCCGGGATATCGGCATGCCTTGGACCAATCCGCATCCTCAAGTGCTCCCAAGTCCTGCTCCCATTTGGCCTTTAGTGATTATAGCTGCTGTTGGCAATTCTCTGTATTTTGTATATTTGTGAGATTGATGGTATTTTAATGGTTGTCAAATAGCCAGTCCCATACTGGTTAAGGTCATCTAAAGTAATGAGGGTGCCGGATAGATGTTGCTCCTGAACAGCTTTGTTTCATGTCCAAAAAAGCAGCAGAGCGCACCTGCATTCAGAGGTCCTTGTCAGTTTAGTAAGTCTGCAAGATAAATTGGTGCCAATACAGCTTTCATGCATCCAAAATTTCCTTTTGAAGTCGAACTCAATTGTACAGCAGCATTTGTTCCTACAGGTACATTCTTGTTTTATAAATGTTTAAATCGCAATTGAGACAGTGTTACCGACTAATCCATCTTTTATATGACCGACATGCCTTCCCCACTCTCTGTCCAACAGTGTTCATGAATCTGGTGGTACAGATATCTGATGAATGGGTGGATTGGAAGCAGTGTGGAATGATGCTGACCCTGGGACCTGAGCATGCAAGGAACTCACAGATGCTGCGGCTGCCTCTCTTGTCATGGGAAAGCAGGCTACTTCCTACAACACCAGACCTGATATCCCATGCATAAAAGTGAAAGTGGGGCTAAAGGATGAGTACAAGGGGCAATACAATGAGTAACCAGTACATGATATTATTTGAACATTTGTAATATCTGTCGAACTCTCAGAGAGTCTTGGGACGCACCAGCTGCACAACAATACAGCAGCACATCATTTTCATGGATGACAAGCTGGTTTGAGGTAAGCCTACAGTACCCATTGACAGATGTCAGAGAGCATCCCCAGTCCGCAGAGAATGAGGGCCGGAAGGGTATGCTTTGCCAGCACCGAAGTGGGCACGTGGACAGATTGGAAAGATGGAGGACATATTCAGGCTAGGTCTTCACTGGCTGATGTGTTTCCTTCTTGACAAACTGCACACAGGATGTGAGAATGGCAACTTTCTTTTCTCCACTTTTGTCATGCTTCCCCTTGCTGGCATGGCTGACAACAGAGGAGGAAGGCTGGTGTCACGGTTTAGTGTTGGAAAGGGCTTTTTTGACACATTTTGGGACTGATGACCTTTCCCCTCTTTTAGTAGGAGGCTTTCACTGCTGCTTTGATGTATGCTGTGGATGGTTTTGCTTGACATGTAATGAATATTATGGAACTATCTCTTTTTTCTTTTTGACATAATGTAAAAAAATGGCATCGTGTGACCATCTGCAATAGGCCGTGGTGTGTATATTTGTGATCTCACTAGCTCTTGCAACTGACTTCTAAAGTTGGCTGTAGCTAGATGCTTAAAAGATACATGATGTCAAACTTTCTGTAGCCCTATAGCCCTTTCTCATAAAGAACAAATACCCCTCTAACACCAAACCTATAACACATTAATGGATTCATGACCCCAGATGTAGAACCTCGGCTGTGCTACTCACCTGTCTCATAGTAATCATAGACCTTCACAGTGGCTGGCTGCAGATTTGTCACAGGATTCTCTTGCTCAACAGAGAAAGTGAGACTTGAAGTCCAATCATTTGCTACCTATGAAAAGACAAATAAGCATCTTCAATTATTTACAGCAAGTCACAGGATAAAAAAGTAAGCACCCCAAATCCTTAATTCCGTGTACATCTTAAAGCGTGCACAGTCTTCACAAAACCTAAGGACATAATGATGCAAACCCTCAACAAAAGGGTTGAGCGTGATGCAGTAGGCACACCCAATGCCTCAAGGATACACAGCAGGCTAGCAGTATGTATGTACATCAGAAAAGTGTGTCATCAAGATAGTGGTAAGCATTTAAATGGGTCGCAGGCGGCCTCTGGTGACTAGTGGTGCGTGGATACTTCACAGAATGGATTTGGAATGCATAAAAACTTTAAGGGGAAATAATGACATGATAATTTCACATTATTGCTTTAAACAGAGAAAGAAGTATTCATGGCCAAAGTTCAAAGGTCAAATCTTCTCCGATGGATGCAATGAAAATTATGTGAACCTATTTATACTATGGCATCTTAGCAGCATGATGAACAACTTGACTCTGGGCTCTATGTTAAACTAGGCCTTGGGCTCTACAAACCAGGCATTCTCTTCCCTGTATCCTTTCAGATAGCAGCGGCAGCAGCTGCAAGAACTGTCCTGAGTCCTTGGGTATATTCCCTCCTCCTTCAGGGTGGAAGCTAAGCTGTCTTTGTTGTCGTCTCACCTTTCTCTGAATATGTGAACAGGGCTTCTTCAAACGCAAAAGGTGAAATCTGAGCTGACAAAAAAGGCCACATTACATCCATAAACTGTGACAGTGGCCCCATCCCAACTGGCTACTCTGGTTTAAAGATGTATCAAAGCCTTTGGTGGGAACCAATTATTCAAAAGTGTAACTTTCAGTAAAGGTTATACAGTTTCATTTCAACCATCCACCAAAGGTGCACTGTGACTCCGGTTTTATGTGAGACAGCAGTCAACTCATAATATCGACTTGGCATATAGCCCAGACTTAGGAAAGTGAATTTTGTGTGGAGCATTTAAAAACTATCATAGATTATTTGTACTGCACTGTAGCTGTGTTTTTGTTTATTCACTATGTATTATAACTTAGGAAGGGTACATCATGGGAAAAAGAAAGAATGGTCCTTTTTCCATCTCGGGTAACAAAACTAAAAAGCCAAACGTAATGGGCACCTGTCCATACTCTAAGGTTCCATCTCTACTACAGGAGATTGAATCAATCATTATTAGGAGACTCTTCGTCTGTGGTGCTGAAAGCGGCCAGCATGCACATTCAGGTTGCTCTTTTTACCGGTCATCTAACAAGGAAGTTAAAAGGAGCTATACCCAAACTTAATTTCTCTAGAAACGCAGCAATTTTTTAAAAACATGGAACTGCATTAATATATCAAATGCCCTAGCTCATTGCTCCAGCCGTTGATGCTGGTGAGAATGTAATTACAGAGGGGAAATTGACTTCTGCCACTATTTTGCTTGATAATGGATTCTACCCGCTACAGAACACAAAAGCAAATACTTTGTCAATATCTAATCTGTCTGTGACAAGTAATTGCATTTTAAGACCCCCTTTAAACAGTCAGGGTTGGCCTTATTTGGTCTTCATATACCTAGGCACTATTTAACATAACAATAAACAAAAAATGGTATGGGACTAAATATTGTGCAATGACAAAGGTAATTTATTCAAATTATTCACATTGTATATACAATTTAGACACATCTGATTTACACGGCATCCTTCCTAAAATCTAAAACACACATCCTTTCATTCATCCATCCTATATAATTTATATAATGGGAGTCCACCCTAAATCTTTTGTATAGTGAGAGCCGCTCTTTATTCTTCGCAATCTCGGGGCTCCTACATTTTGAGCCTTAAATACAACAGTGACAGAATTAGTCACTTCTCTTTTCATTAAACTGTCTGTACACAGCTAGAATGGTGTTGTAGCCACTGCAAAGGTCTTGGATTGAGAATAAGGGCAGGTATTTCACTTCTCACTGTGCTAAACAGTAGGTTTTCTGACAGTGGCACGGACACAACTGTAGCCAGAAACAGTATTTTTAAAAACTCATATCAGCTAAAAAGAAAGATTAGCCAGTATTATGTTGAGCTGGGCTCATGGTCATTATTAGGGTGACCAATGTCCATTTTTGGAAATTGTATCAAGGGGCATTCAGATGGCAGCCAACAAGCCCGAGATTCGTACTGTGGGGACCAGTGGCTAGCCAATGTTGCTATTTGATATGGAGATAATGAGGAACCTCGAGCCTCCCAAAATAATGAAATTGCTGATGTACGATTAAGCTGTCCAGGTGCAGATTTAATAACTTTCTGCCCTAAGAAAGCCCAAATTACTCTTATAAGTTCAGCAAAGCACCCGGTGTAGACAAAATACAGATTGATTGCTATATGCCTTATACTGAGATCTGAGTGTCCTCATGCTTTGGTTAGGCAATGTCATATCAATCAATCAATCAATCAGGGAATTGTAAGCGCGCTACTCACCCGTGAGGGTCTCAAGGCGCTGACCAAGGAACTCCAATTCCAGGAATTTGGTTTAGAGCAGAGGGTATTCCAATTTTCAAAAAAGTCTCTCATAACAATCCTGCAAATCCCCAGCCTTATCAACTCAATCCAAAATGTTTTTGAAAGGTACTCAAATATGTAGTCCTCCAAACAGGGCACTTCTGTTGTTGCTTCCAGCACATGAAGGCAGTTTATATGAATGAATTCCTAAATACCTTTTACTTACTATAATCAGACTCCATGATGGCAATTTTGCCTAGGTAGGATAGTGGGTGTGAGGGGAGACTACTAAGCCATTCAGGTTCACCACGGAATAGGTCAGTGAGGAGTACTAGATCCACTAAGCCAAATCTCCAAATGAGGCATGACTTCTCTACTCTGCTATTCGTAGATGTTACAATATTTTTGCTCAGTATCCAATGAGTCTCCAGAACCTTCAGCTCTCTACTTCCCAGCTCGGCTGCAAGCACTACTTCATAAATACAAATTTCTAAACTAATTTGATGTTTTTATATTTAAAAAAAAGATGTTATTAATTAACACAACTAAACCAGAAGTACTCTAGAGTCTTTTGAAGAAATGGTGGTAAATTGTTAGCCATTTTGGGTCTAGGATCTTGGACAAGGGCATTTTAGACATTGTGAGACTCATTGGGCACACAAATTGTTGAGGGACACTAGTGGTAGATTTGCTGGTTAATGAGAAAATCAGGTACTGGGATATTTGTGCATCAGCCACCAGGGGTAAGTTGACAGAATGTAAGCACTATCAAGTTGTGGGAAGTTTGGACATAGAAAACTTCGACATGCTTTTTACAAATATGGAACAATAATAACGGTCAGTGATCTCTTTATTATTTCGGGGTACCTGGTGAACCAATAAGAATCCATAAACCTCTGGGGAAGTAATTACTTTATCTCATTTTGTTGGCTAGGTCTCACATTTGTAAATATTGGATGGGAGAGAGCCCCCTCTTTTCAAGAACGGGTTCACACGATATATAGACAGTGGCAGCTTTAAATAGTATGACGGAGTGTGAAGATTTCCGTTTTCTTTGGCACCCATTCATATTACGGTATCAACAAGTATTTTTGGGCTACTCCAGTGATAATGCGCCACCTGCAGCTGATTGACGGCCATTCAGACTCTTTCTGCTTCACTAGTGCCAGACACGGACATCGTCAACACACACATTGGTATTACCCTGGTCTTGGTTAATGTGAGGACTAATTAAAAAAAGCACACAACTAAACCAAAATATGTGGTGTATAAACCCCACAAAAACATCAAATCAAATATTGTTTTGGACAGTGCTCGGTTAGAAAGTGTACTTGATTTTGAATATATTGACGTCAAGATGGGAGATCATACAAGTGTCCGAGGCAGATGGAGAAAGTGTTCAAAGTACAGTAATCTCCTCCTGCTCAAAATGTACAATGCACAGGCTTTCCCAGCAGCTATCACAAGTTCAGAACTGTGAGGCTGCACAACATACTCAAAGGTATTAACTGCTGGAACACCAGCTGGAAACCTTTTCCATATAAGGTTATTGAAACTTCCCTCTAGAATACTAAGCTTCTCACTTCATTTTTTACATTGTCTGAATAACATTGACTTTATAGTAACTTTTAAATCTGCTATGCACTGGATCCCCCCGAACCATGGAAGAACTGGTCCCTTACAGAAACACAAGTGATTGCACAGGTAAGAGAACATGCTTAATAGAGCCTCCAAATAATAGAGCACCTTGAACTTGAAAACATAAAATAGAAGTCCTACAGCAAGAATGTATTGTGGAAATCACAAATTATATAAAGAACTGGGGATATAAAGGTACAAATGTGATGCACGAAGGATGAATGTAAATATATTTGTCATCTGGTGATCGAGGTGGATTGGTGTCAGGTAATAGTATTGCTACTAAAGTGTTAGCTTTTCTTTTAAAATAAAACACAATGATGTTTATTAAATAAAAAAAGGAAGAAAATGAGCTGCCTTACTCATTACATCTATTGCATATTTGGATTAAATGGAACTTTTCACACTTGTGGCTTGCACCAAGATGCGTTAGCCTTTGTCTGAAAAAGGCATACAAAAAGGCGTACTTCTAATAGATCAGCTTGGGGTAAGGAGACATTTCTTTGTGTGTTTAATTAACTGAAGTTTACTTGTTGTTACATCAACCTTATCCTGAGATTGAAACCTACTTATATGAAATTGAAGAGACTTCAGACGATACAGAACTCAGCTGCCATACTCATCTTCGACCTCCCCAAATGGACCCACATCACTCCCCCACCTCAGGAACCTCCACTGACTCCTCATCCAGAAAAGATGCCATTTCAAGATGCTGACACATGCCTACAAGGCTCTCCACGACTAAGGACCAGCATACATCAACCACTGCATAAACTTCCACCAACCCTCCAGAGACCTGCACTCCGCTTCCCTCGCCCTCGCACACACTCCCCGCATCTGCCGAAGCTACAGTGGAGGATGATCCTTCTCCTACCTCACTGCCAAATCCTGGAACAACCTTCTCCTTCACCTCCAAACATCATCCTTCCTCCTGCAATTCAGAAAGGGACTCAAGACCTGGCTTTTCAACTCATCCCAGCAAGAACCTAGCGCCTGGATACCCTCCTGGGTGATTAGCCGCGCTATACAAATCCAAGATGATTGACTGAAATGAACTGTAGTCAGCCAAACATTCTATATCAAGCAAGGTTAAGCTTTTTACCTCTTGACATTTTCATCTTCAGGTGGAATACTCTGTGTGCCCCCAGAGAATACAGCCCTGGCTGTATCACTGATGGGGAAACTGAAGCTGATTTTCTATTTTTGCTCATTTTATTTAAACATTGCAATAACTGGATCCTTTTGCTTCTTAGGTGTATTAGAATTAGAAGATACCAAGCTTGCTTGTTGTTATGTGTTAGAATGTGTAAATCTCATTGGTTTTTGCACTCTTGTGAGAACTGTTGTTCGCATGGACTGCTAGATCAATATGTCTCTTGCTTTCTACATGAATAACTGAAGGAAGTCAACTGAAATAGTAGCCGAGATAATATCTGCTGGCTATATCTCCACTCCTTTCAGGGGTGGTATTGGTGAGCATGTTTTCCCATGCACCTATATCTAACTTAGACCAGTTACATCTAGATTTGTGTTGATTCAGTGTAGTGATTTTGATACCAGTGTGTCCCACTTGACATGGGATTAATCTATAGTCGGACCATGTGATTTATAGTGGGTCCCCTGTGGTTAATTTCGGCAGATTAGAGAATATTGTTTGTGGGTAGGGGCTTCGACCCGTTGGATTATTTGGACTGCTGCTATGTCCATGAAGAAGTTTTTGTAGGTTCCACAGTTGGCGTTTTCTAGATGGACATTAAGGACACCCAGCACTGTGAAGTTAACTGTTAGTAAGCTTTGTCTGGGACGGTCTGTATAAATTGGGTAGCAGATCCAGGGGATGGTATATTAATAGGCCGTAAAAAGTGAAAGTTCTGGGGTGAACGACACACATTCACTTCCCGGAAGAGTCAATGGGTCGAATTTAATTTTTAACTCCTATTTACAAATAATGGCTACTCCCCCTCCCCTTTTCCTTTCTTCACAGTCGTGCCTAGCAATTGCAGAGCTCTGGGGGAGGTTCATTGTGATATCCGGCATAGACACCCATCGAAGCCATGTTTCAGTAAGGAACATGGCTGTTGGTTTGTTGTCTTCTAAAAAGGTGAACAAATCCAGACTAAGCTTGGGTAATGATCTGCAATTGAGCAGATATGGCTGCCATAGTTGGCTGTTCATACCCTTTCTCTCTGTATTGTTTTAAGTGATGATGTGATTTGACTTGACCAGTTTCATTTTACATTCCCCACATGTTAGGTCCTGATTACATGGGTTTAAGTTGTGGTAGCACCTTTAACCTACAGCAATATTATATGAATGCCGAACAAATGCCAAATATCTGGTCTTTCAATGTCAGAACAGGTAGGGGTCCTGCCCCTGGTCCCAGCCGGGTGATGCCAGGTGCAGACAGGCTTGCATTTGGCGTGCGTCCACGCCTCAGTGCATATTAAATACCCGGGCGTGCAGCTACAAGCACCCTGACCAAAATGGCGGCCAATAATGTCTAGAAGGTGAGGCACTGAACACGGTTAACACCTATAATTCCTGATGGTGGAGGAAGGCTTCTTGTCCCTTCTCTCCTTCTAAGGATTGTTCCTTTCACTATGTTGTCGGCGCTACGGGCTGCGTTTTACTAAAGACAAATGGTGTGGTGAGTTTAAAAACAAGTTACCAGAGTCAATTTTTTACATAGCAGCAGTACTTATTCCGAATAACAATTATTTTTAAATGAGGTAAAAATCAGGCGAGTAAGGCGAATAAAAGCAGTTTTTGATCAGTGGAGGGTAGCTTGTTTGTCCAACCTTGGTTGACAAACCTTATGAAGCTCTCTACTGATTTAGGGGCTACATATACAGAGTGTGGCCCTATTGGAGATACCCACCCCTCGTGTTTGGAAGCCTTATTCATACATACATCTTGCATAGTCATGGTATTTGGGGGTTGGGTCATGAGAGACAACACAGAATTACTCAAGGAAAGCCAATGGACAGTCAGTCCCCTGAGGTGCATGTAAAAAGGCCTTCTTCCCATGACTATAGATCAGCTGCCAATAACCATTTGCCATGTTATGCCTTAGCTTTGGAGACGATAGTCACCCATGATAAAAGGAGTACCAATTTGGGTATACCCCAATTGGCCAACTGAGTTTAGCACGCAATTGGTAGGCATCATCAAAAGCATGGAGAACACCCATCCGGGGACTCATTATGAGTCTCTTGCATAGGAAATCATACCTGGTTGGTCACAATTCGAAAATGAAGAGCATCCTACTGCATCTGGATCTTATGACCCTACAGCATTCTAAAAAATTGGATTACAAATTTAAAATAATTGGCAACAGAAATGTCTGATTGTGTTTGATTATAGGTTGTCTGAATATGGAACAGCATGAGGTTTGTTTTTTAGACTTAAAAATTAATGCTGCAGCATGAACATGTACACATTTAGGTTGTGTTTGGGTGGAATGTACATAGTTAGACTGAAGAGCACATGGTATGAATAGGGGCTAAGAAATTGATATCAGGGTTCCTGCCAATTTAGGTTTGCGTCAAGTGTAATCGGTGACCACATCTGTGAATTAAAACTTCCTGATTGGTCTATAAGGATTAGCATAGGCTCCAGCTGGAGCTTCCAGGGGCCAGCCTCCCTGTGGTGAACATGCAGAGAACTGCGAGATTCCACAAAGTTCATCGCTCAGCAGCTCAAAGAGCGAGCCAAGAGTTTGGAGGCAGTGGACGATGTTGACATTGCATCTCCTTCTGGAATCGGGGATACCAGCAGTGATAAGATAGCTGATTTCAGGGTGATTGATAGAGTCTGCTGTGGTCTGGTTGGCTGGTGACAATGTGGCAGGATATATGAGCGAGTCGTACTTCTCAGAAAGTTCCATTGAACTTCTTGTTCTCTAGCTGGAGAGCTGGGAGCAGGAACTTGTGAAAGTTGCCCACAGAGCTGTCATGATGTTCAGAGGAAGTGGATAATTTGTCAGGACCCAAACATGTTGATTCCTGTGAGTAGCAGTAAGCAAACAATTCACCTTATGAGGTACCAACTTTAGCGGTGAGTTCAGGCCACATGGTGAGATCTTAGCTCACCACAGCAGAGGGTATTAGGATCAGCTGATTGGATTTGGCTCACAGTCATTGATATAAACCTCTCGCTTTCCAGTCAGCTATTTCAGGCACAGCCCGACACTTAGATGGACCCAAGAGAGGGAGTTGGGGAGAACTGCCTCACACCTGCTCACATGTACATGTTGCTGTCGCACCATGGATTGTGCTACTACCCAAGAAAAGGCGTAGGGCATTTACATCACTACAAGGGAAGGAGGTTGTGAATTTTCTTGTGGTGAAGGAGAGAACATATGTTGCCTCACTTAGTGTTTGAGGCAAAGGGGCTTAGGGGTTGAGGTGTAGTGTGTAAGATTACAATGTTCCCCTAGGGAGGGTTAATGTTCTTAGCTTTGAGGAGCGCCCTGACTGTGCATAGTTATGTTTCACCCTTCTGTGACAGGTTCATTGTAAGTCAATAAACTTCCAGAATATGGCCCAAGCCAGCTGTGAATCTCTGCGATTTTTGCACAAGTGTGAGACTCATTGACAGTTTCCTGGCCCCACTGATCAGGACTGAGGTATTATAGAAACGGGCACAGGCACGCTGGACCAGGAAGCGAGACTGCTCCTGTTAGGGCCATACTGACTCAGCGAAAGGGATATGCTGCTTGCGTAGGCTCCATAGTGGCTAAGTGCCTAAGTTAGGGTAAATAGTGCCACGAGCACATGTAAAATGTTTGCTCACTGTCAAAATTAAAAAACAACATGACAGTGTTAGAAAACAAGAATCAAATGAATAGTGTGGGATGAAGAGAAGGAAGATTCTAGAGTCTAAGTAGTGCCTACAGCTTTCCTGTTGCTCTATTACGTTAGGAGTTTTATAGAATGCGATATGCTGCACTCGGCCACTTTAAGGCACTTTACTGCAGGAAATTGAAAAAAGGTCAGCTCCAGGAGCAAGGACACGGCTTGGTACGGGTGGGCTTGAAGAAACAGCTGATCCGTCAGGCCCCTTCTGAAGATGGATTGATTCGGCCCCTACCTATCAGAGGGAATGAGTTAAAATGGATGGCCCCATGGGTAGAAATTATTATTTCCTTTGAAATAATATAAAGTTCCAAAGGGGGCGTATTAAGCAATGAACTTTAAATTTGTGCACACTTCGCTGCATCACCAATGAAGCTCCTTGGTGCCCATCTTGATGCCGTTGTTTGACAGGAGCAGGGCGGCTGCTGCTTTGTTGTGCTCCAGTTTGAGTTATGATTTCTTTTGGGGAAAACCTTACATAGCTGCTGCTGATCTTGATATAAGATCCCACTGTTGTCCCTTTCAACGCATTTATAAAGTTAATCAAACAAAAATTATGATTTTAATAAGTTTCACTTTGTAATAAACCTGCTTTATCACATGTATCGGAAGAGTTAAGGATGAACAATTGTCAAAAATACTACCCGTGTTTCAGTCCTTTGGCACACCAGGACACAAGGATGGCCCACACTACCCGACTTAGGGGCCGATTCCGATCTCGGTCGGAGGCGTACCCAACACCATTCGGTCGGGAAAAAAGCCATGCGAAAGCCTGTTTCCCGACCGATCCGTACAGCACACCGAACGAGTAAGTACGATGCGCACAACAGCAAAGAATCCGGCCGAGCCGTACTCACCCAAACCAGGTCCTGTTCCCCGACCGAGGCGAATCCGGAAACGCCGAATCGAGTCGCACGGAAGGAAAAATGCAGCCCCGTCCGGCCGGACAAGTACGATGCGCTTTCCGTACGCGCCGAACCCGTCGCTACGCACAGCACGTCAAAGCATCCGGGAGAGGCGCACATAAACTCCGATTCGCGCCACAACACGATCCACGGCTCCGAGACGAACACGGCAGCGACGAGGACGAGGCGAAGCGACGAGGACGACGCGAAGCAACGAGAAGGACGAACGACACGAACCAACCATGAATCCCTTCGTCCCGATCATACCAATATTCTACATTTACTACCGGAACAGGCACAGACGCGTACGGCGCAGAAGGTAAGCCAGACACCAACCACGAAACACATACAACACGTACACGACACATCACACACACACAGAGGGATGCAGAATATACTTACACCAGCAACAGCAGCACCATAGGGGCGGGATGCCCATCACCAATGCCACATATGCACACAGGGGCCTGAATGCGCACCACCACCCTCACCCAGGGGGGCAGGATACCTACCACTACTACCACCCTTAGCCAGGGGGGCAGGATGCCTACCACTACTACCACCCTTAGCCAGGGGGGCAGGATGCCTACCACTACTACCACCCTCACCCAGGGGGGCAGGATGCCTACCACTACTACCACCCTCACCCAGGGGGCAGGATGCCTACCACTACTACCACCCTTAGCCAGGGGGGCAGGATGCCTACCACTACTACCACCCTCACCCAGGGGGGCAGGATGCCTACCACTACTACCACCCTTAGCCAGGGGGCAGGATGCCTACCACTACTACCACCCTCACCCAGGGGGCAGGATGCCTACCACTACTACCACCCTTAGCCAGGGGGCAGGATGCCTACCACTACTACCACCCTTAGCCAGGGGGCAGGATGCCTACCACTACTACCACCCTCACCCAGGGGGGCAGGATGCCTACCACTACTACCACCCTCACCCAGGGGGCAGGATGCCTACCACCACTACCACCCCCACCCATAGGATGGACAATGCATGACACAACCAGCACACCACAACCTAGGGAATGCAAGAAGAAGACATCCCCCACCAGGGCGGGTAACTACACACCCAGGGGGCTGGATGCCTACCACTACTACCACCCTTCAGCCAGGGGGGCAGGATGCCTACCACTACTACCACCCTCACCCAGGGGGCAGGATGCCTACCACCTACCACCTCACCCAGGGGGGCAGGATGCCTACCACTACTACCACCCTCACCCAGGGGGCAGGATGCTCACCACTACTACCACCCTTAGCCAGGGGGGGCAGGATGCCTACCACTACTACCACCCTCACCCAGGGGGGCAGGATGCCTACCACTACTACCACCCTTAGCCAGGGGGCAGGATGCCTACCACTACTACCACCCTTAGCCAGGGGGCAGGATGCCTACCACTACTACCACCCTCACCCAGGGGGGCTGGATGCCTACCACTACTACCACCCTCACCCAGGGGGGCTGGATGCCTACCACTACTACCACCCCCACTCATAGGATGGACAATGCATGACACAACCAGCACACCACAACCTAGGGAATGCAAGAAGAAGACATCCCCCAACACCATGACAAGCGTGTGTAGACTGTGTCAAATGCCTACAACACCGAACATGACTTTGAACATACAATGTGACCCCCTAGCACATGTGCCACACAAATATGTGTGTGGCACCCACAATGCAAGCAGGCCATGACCATTGTGGCAATGTGGTCCAAACCCCCATCATCACAGTGACCAAAATGTAAGTGTGGGGTCCATAGCTGCAGCACATTTTGAACATTGTGGCAATGGGGTCCAAACCCCCATCATCACAGTGACCAAAAGGTAAGTGTGGGGTCCATAGCTGCAGCACATTTTGAACATTGTGGCAATGGGGTCCAAACCCCCATCATCACAGTGACCAAAAGGTAAGTGTGGGGTCCATAGCTGCAGCACATTTTGAACATTGTGGCAATGGGGTCCAAACCCCCATCATCACAGTGACCAAAAGGTAAGTGTGGGGTCCATAGCTGCAGCACATTTTGAACATTGTGGCAATGGGGTCCAAACTCCCATCATCACAGTGACCAAAAGGTAAGTGTGGGGTCCATAGCTGCAGCACATTTTGAACATTGTGGCAATGGGGTCCAAACCCCCATCATCACAGTGACCAAAAGGTAAGTGTGGGGTCCATAGCTGCAGCACATTTTGAACATTGTGGCAATGGGGTCCAAACCCCCATCATCACAGTGACCAAAAGGTAAGTGTGGGGTCCATAGCTGCAGCACATTTTGAACATTGTGGCAATGGGGTCCAAACCCCCATCATCACAGTGACCAAAAGGTAAGTGTTGACAAAGTAAGAGGTGCAACTGCCAAACTGCATGGATGATTCCTGGTCACAGAACAACAAACACATCAGTGGCAAAGTAGTGTATGTGTCCCATTGCAACATAAATTGGGGGAGCCAAATCCTGCAGTGCAAATAAGACATAACTTTGGCCATGTGCAGACAAACAACACCCATGGGGGCTGACACCGTCAACAATCATCAATGACACAATGACAGAAGTGACCATCCGAATGCAGACCCACATATTTGCACCAATGGGCACACACATGCAGATACCCTGTGGAGACTGCAGATGTGAGGTGAACAGATACCATACCATGGCAGCAATGGGACACACAAACCATGATCATTGTGCTGACCGATGACCTAGGAGTCCCAGGGACAGCAGGGGAAACCCACCAAACTACATACAGCCAATGGCACACCCAAGATATGCCAATGCAGTGGTGCAGATGCACAAACACAAACAGGCAGACCCACCCTGCACATCATACACAACAGGTGAGGGTGGGGGTGCCAGTGTCCCGAGGCAACCACACAACACATGAGGAGACATGAATACCAATCATACAGATGTGCATACAGTGCCACACAAAGGTAACTCATGGATCCAAATTCCCTATGTGGGCAAGCAGGCATTGTCAGATGAGAGGGAGCACAAATCACACATGTCACACAGGCACGTAGGGACAGCAACTGACACAGCAAGACACAGACACACCACAGCACCACCCCCAGGGCCCCCACAATGTGGTGACCCTGGGCTGCATTACAATCCCACTGTGATGACAAAGCTAAATGTGGTTCACACTGTGAACCACAGTCATGTGTACTGAGCAACTAACTACCATCACACCTACACAAGCACAAATCAAACAGCATGGCCAGTGAGCCAAGGCCAACATGGAGGCAGGGGCCTAGCCGGGCAACAACTCTCATCTGCACACACTCAACACCACACCCCTCGACCTCCAACAATGTGCAGCAGTGAAGCACACATGCACTGGTGACATTGCACATGCACCCATGACTATTCCAGGGTGGTGGGTGGGAACCAAGGTGCAGAAACACATCACACATGGACACTCAACAAGACTCCTGAATGTCTGACACACTGCACACTACGCCGTACATGGACATGACGGCAATACCACACCAACCAATGGGATCACAGCCACAGTCACACACCAATGAAGAAGCCAAGGTCACCCACAAAGAACACACATAGACAACAACCAACATTGCAGCCCGGACCCTGAGGAGTGCCAGCAGTCACACACACAACGTGTCACAATCACTGAAAGATAACACAAACTGGAAATCACATGACAGGGGCAAACAACAAGTGCCAAGGGGAAACCTGACTGTGACCCATCTGCGTCTGCACACAAACTCAGCCCTGACAGCAAGCACACCTATGGGTGACACCCTGATGACCAGTAATGTGCCATGCACCCACATCACAGAGAACCCAGGGAGAAGACTTTGGGGGAACATAGCTCAACTCAGCTAGCATCACAAACAGGTACAACACTAGGGATCACAGCATGCACAGCTAAACGGAAGTGAACACACAGACATGCACATACAACACACACCTTGGGCGCAGGCAATGTCACAGGAGTACACACTGCCATGAGGGGACTCCACTCCTGTGTGAGGAAAGCTGTGCCATATGTTGCCTCAGTAGGGCCCCACCATGTCAGCTGAGCACTTGGTCACACAATCAACAATTAGCACCAAATGAGGGCTCCCGTCACATCAGCCTGGTCATGGAAGTGCCAACGGAATCATCAGCACAGATCCAACACACTTGTATAGCAATGTTGCACTGACAACACAGATGAGTCCTTCCCCATTGATGCCCAAACCTGCATGTCCAGTGGAGATGGCCACACGGTCAGGGAAGTAGACGAATTGAACAATGGCAGGCACAACAGATGTGCAGGGGTGGAAGCCACAGATGTGAAATTGCCAATCTAAGTAGGAAATCCCATTGCCAAATACTGAACACATGACACCCTCAGATGCTGCTATGGATGACATGGATACACCACAGGATAGGACACATTCCCCTGGACCACATGGGTTCCTGCACAGTAACACTTCATTATCATGAGACCAAATATCACCATCACTGCAGCAAGGGCATGGTTAGCATCATCAACATCATGTACATCAGAAGCAAAAGCACTAGAGAACAGAAAGTTGCTTTATTCAGCATATGTGGCATTAAAAGTAGAAGTCCGGTAGAACATAAACAAAGGCCAATGGCCAGTCCATCAACAAAGTCACAAGTGGGTGACAGTGGCAGATGCCACCCTACACATGCCTGCACAAAACCAGGGACAATCCACTAGGAGGGGCAACCGGGGGGTAGGCCAGGCACCGCAGGGACAGGATCAGGGCTCACCAGGAGGAAGCAGGGAAGGGGTGGTGGGTGCTGGAGAGCCACTGACAACTGCAGTGGAGGTGTCTGACATGGTGTGTGCCGGCACAACTGGGGGCATGGCTCAGATGTTGTGGGTGCCGGCACGACTGCAGTGGACCCTGCAGATGGAGTGGACAGGTCCGCCACTGCAGTGCCCAAGTCAGACAGGGTGGTAGTGGACTCCACTGCAGTGCCTACCACCAGGGAGGAGAATGGGGAACAGGCAAGGTGGGCTGGACAGAGGGGGAGGACACCCTCACCACATCAGTGGCACAGACAAGCGCAGCGGGGGGTGTGGTTCCGGGAGAGCAAGTGGCAGGGGAGAAGGCCGGAGCCTCTTGGGGATGGTATATCTGTGGGTGGGGGAACCTGGGGCAGGGTGTGGTGGGGGCACCTGTGGAGTGGGGGCCTGAGGGATGGAGGAAGGAGACCTGGTGCTTGAGCTGCAGGGCGGCGGCGGGGTCTTGCTCTTAGCACTCCGGGGGACTTGCGGGTGGGGGCCTCAGTCTGTCTGCGCCTGGGGGAGGGTGTCCGGGGGCGAGGGGCACTCTGCTCCGTGTGGGGGCTTCCTCTTCCCCCTGGATGCTGGGGCAGCTGGATCGGAGGGGAAGAGGCCGAGGTCACTGAGGAAGAGGCGCTGGGTCTTTGGGGTTGCAGGTGAGGCAAGGGAGGGTGCTTTGGAGGGAGAGGCAACTGAGGACTGCGCAGTGCCCGTGGATGCGTGTGTGTGTACCAGGGCCCCATCCCCTGTGAGTCTGGTTTCAGTCCCCTGACTGTGCGTGCGTGTGCGTTTAGTTTGTGGCGTGTGTGTCTGTGTGCTGGACGTGTGTGTGCTGGTGTGTGCCTGTGCCGGTGTGTGTGTGCTTGGGACGGGTAAGGTGCTGGGGAGTGTGGATGGAGCAGAGGCAGGAGGGGTGAGGGACTGTCTGAGGAGGGACACTGCTGCCGTCAGGGAGGAGTCCATGGACCTGTTGCCCTCTGTAGGTCAGACATGCCCGATGAGATGCCCTCCATGAACGACACCAGCTGAGTCAACAGTGCGGTGTGCGCATGGAGGACACTCAGCATGGCTGTCTGCCCTACATGGAGCTGGCGAAGGAGGTACACAGACTCCTCACTCAGGGCAGCAGGGGACACAGGGGCAGGGGGTGCGGTGCCTGGCCCAAAGGAGACACGCTCCCGAACATGGGAGCCTCCACGGACCTGGGGAATGGGAGCCGATGGGAGGGCGGTGGTGGTGCTGGTGGTGGCGGGGACAGCAACACTAGCTGGGGTGTGGTGGCTGCTGACACCCGCCTCCACAAGGGAGTCATCCTCCGAGTTGCTCTGGTCCTCAGCTGAGGTGGATGGTGCTGAGGACTCCTCGGTGTGGCTCCCCTCGCCCTCCGTGCCACTGGGTCCCTCCGACCACTCCTCGGCTGCTGACCCAGTCTGGCTCTCTGGCTCCTCCTGGTCCGTGGAGCTGTCCCCTTCCGTGGCCGTGGATGTATCTGCAAACAATGGGGAAACAGACAGACATCAGTCACCTGCACCAAACGCACACACCACTGTGAGCACAGCACATTACAGAGCAAGCCCTGGCATCATTAGTTGTACATTGCTAAAAGTGCCCTAACTGAACAGGAGAAGCCAATTGTCAGTCTGATGCCAAGCATGGCACTCACATCCCACATGGCCTTGCACCCATCTGTCTGGTGTCTGTTGGATTGCAACACCCCAGTGTGGACACATGCACCAAGTACACAGTAGTTGGACAGTGCAGAGGACACGGTGTGGCATGTGGACATGCACACATCACAGCTCTTGCCACTGAGTCAGTACAGGTTTCCGGATGAAAGGGATGCCCAGAGTCAAATAGGAAATGCATGTGATGCATACCAGCGACAGACACCATGATGCACCCATGTCCTGATAGCCATCGCCACAATGGTGTGCATGTAGCACATGTCACTCCCCTGCAGGACCACCAATAAGTTGACACATGCCATGGCAGAGGCATGACTGCTAAGTCATACATCACTGTCTCAGTGATGTATGACTTGGCAGCCAGACAACAACACTATGCACTGTGTCACAATAGTAGGTCATGGGGAATGCAAGTCCTGGAGCTGCACAAGTGCACATGTACATCCCCCACACAACACATCATCTTAACCCTCATCTGTCCAGGTCATACCTATTGGACATATGGGAGACCTGTGACACTACCCTCTGAACCTGAGCCCCTCACAATTTGCTGTGAATGGGGAACAGCTGCCTGAACTTCACATTCGCATACCCCAGTCTGCACGGGCAGCTGATCAAACACCTATGTGACACACAAGTATCGTCTCCTATGGTCACATCTCCAGGGGCATGCTGAGCCCCTACCAAGAAACACCCCAGCAGTCCTGGCAACTAATCCACAGCACACTGACACAGAGGCAGACACCTGAGGGGTCAAATCACTGTGCACAATGTGTCAGCTGATACACGGGAGTGGGAGTACAGAGTGCATTGCATGGCCTGGAGTAGGCATGACTGTCCTGCTCCACATGAATGAGGGATGTGCCCTGGACAGTGGATAGCTGGCTATGTATGTGTGACACACGTAATCTGCACACTCCTGGGGCCCAAACATTGTTCCCACCCGCTGCATGGGCGTGTGCCACATACCCCAGGCACATGTGGTGGCTCAGCTCAGCAAGTGGACCGCATATCAAAGCAACACGCAGATCACATGTCCAAACACAGGCGTTGTGTGAACAATGGACCCACCCATGATGCCCACAACAGAGTTAGGGAAACAGATGCTGTCCCCCACCTTTAGTGAAGCAAACTGCAAGGACACAGTCCCAAGTGACACAATTCCCTGAATGTAAGGGCCACACCTGGGTATCAGATGAGCAGTGGGCAGTGCACAATAGAGGGACATGGCTCCTGGACAACATGACTGCTGCACTGTGGCAGTTGAACCAGGCCAGAGGAGGGCACAAAGCATGTAATACAGAGTTCACAGTGCAGTCTTTGACTCACCCCTCCTTGCTGCTGTCTGGCCTTCAGCTGCCCATCCAGGTCTGGAAACACCACCGCCAGGATCTGGAGCATGTGGGGGTCAGGGTCCGTGTTCCGCCCTCCTGCGAGGAGGCGACAGCTTCAGCTGGACCCGTGCAATCCTCCGGGTCCAGCCCCGAAGGTCCTGCCACCTCTTCTGGCAGTTGCGGATCCGGCGCTTGTAGACCCCCACGGACCGGACGGCCCGGACGATGTCCTTCC